>PVKZ01003429.1:0-118247 GCA_004027375.1 Macroglossus sobrinus
GGGGGGCAGGCGGGCTGGCGGGGAGGAGTTCGAGGCTACCACCGTGCTCGTCGTCGCTGCTGCAGCCGCTCTCCGGCTCCGAGAAGTGCAGCCCGCCGTTGGTGGACGAGGCGACGCTGCCGCCACCGCCTGCCGGGCTCTTGGCGCTGCCGTTGGCCGATCGGTTCTTCCCCAGTAATTCGGGCCCTTTCTCCATCATGCCGGGCATGGTAGAAGAGGGGAGGGGGCAAGGTGAGGGGAAGAGGTAGGCGTCAGGGTGAAGGGGGAGATGGCTTACGAGTGCGGGCGGGAGGGAAAGGAGGAGGAGGAGGAGACGGCGGCAGCGACGGAGGAGGAGGAGGGTGTTAATATGGAGCCGCCATAACCGCCCCGGTCCGGCAGTAGCGCAGTCGCCTCACAACAACCCGCCCCGGCCCCGCCTCTCTCCCCTCCTCCCGCCGCCCACCCCGCGCAGTCCCCGGCGCCCCGCTCGGCCGCGCCGAGCTCTACGCCGCCGCCGGTATCACTCCGCCCCGCAGGGAGGTTCCGGCCGCCGGGGTTGGGGGGGCGGGGAGGGGGAGGGGCAGGGAAGCCCCGCACGCCGGCAGCCCGGGCAACCCCCACCGAGCGCTAATAAAATCGCCGCAGAGGCGCGGCCAACGCTCGGGCTTCCTGCCTAGGGGGCGCTCTGGGGCGCGGCGGAGGCGCGCGCGAGGGAGCGGGACTCTTTGCCCTCTCTGGGCGGAGGAAACGCGGCCAGCGTGAGAAAGGGCCGGCGCGACCCGAGGCGCAGGAGTTCGGGGAGCGGCCCCCCTTTTTTCGAGGGCTTTGCGGGGGCCGGGTAGGCCCCAGCGAGAGCAGGGCCCTCCTCAGGTACCGCGGCGGCCTGGCTGCTGGGCTACAGGGCTCCTCCGCCGGCGTCTAGCTGGTGTCGCGTGCGTTCCCGCGGTGGAGTCAGGCGGTGGAGAAGGGCGACCTCTGGATTCCCAGGCCCAGCCCGCCAGAGCAGTAGACTTGGTCATCGTTGTTTGGACTCGGCAGTTTTTACTCCAGAATCCGAACTGGGGCTTGATTTCCTAGAGAGACCAGCGGTCCCGAGCTGAGTTTCCAGTGCTGAGCAATGCAGCTGCATTTTGCTGAAACATTTTTTGTTTTTAACCCATTCTCCCTGTTTTCGTCTTCTCTCTCTCTCTTTTAGGTTTTGCTATTTCGTTAGGGAGTGGGTACTGTTCAGTAGTAATACAAAACGAGCATGGGGTCTTTGCCCAGTTGGCGCCTACCCAGTCTGTGCTGACCTGTGGTCAAGTCTTGGAGCAGAGCTGTAGAGAGGGCGGAGTCCTCAAGTCGAGGTGAGGCAAGAGCTGCTGCATTCTGGCAGGGTTTCCAGCCTGGCAGGAGATGTGCTCTGTAATGCTTTTCTGAATTGCATTAGGCAGAAGGAATGGGGAACTGCGTTTTTCGTTTACCAGATTTGAGGATGTCTGCCTGCCAGGCTGCCTGGCGTTGGGGGCTATTTATGATTTTATTTTTAAAATTTTCTCAGGAGTACACATCAGGACTTAACTGTGAGCATTTAGTATGCAGATGTATGCAGATCAGTATTTGGGGTTAATTGTAAGATATTTTCCAAACATTTGACCAGAGAAAACCTTCATTGAAAGAAATAACACACTAAAGCAGAAATGTCTCAATTAGGAAATGAGCCAAGAAAAGCTCATTTGTAAATATTTGGCAGGGTCTCTTTCTAAAGGGGAAAGCCCTGGGCAGGTCCAAAATCTGTCCAGTTTTGGTAGTGGAGATAGTCTAGTCTAGCAAAGCTTGATATAATTCTATTCAGTATTTAAACCACAACCATACCTTTTATTCTGCTCCTTTTCTCAACAAATACAGTTCTGAATAATCTTTTAATTCCTGTACAGTTTTTCTGCAAGGAGAGAACGTTCTGGCTGAATGAAATGAATAGCCATTACCCTTGACAGTTTTATTTTTCACTGTAAATTAACACATTGGTATTTTAGTTTTTGTACATAAGCTTCTAATGATCATGATTTTTCAGAAAGCAATTTATGCATATAGATCAAGGACCAAAACATTATCTGGAGACTTTTGTAACATTCCTATTAATAAAAGCCTTAAAAAGATTTCGTGCTTTTCTTGAGTACAGCAAAGAGGGCAGAGCAAGGAAGACTATCCCACTCTTGGGAGAACCACCTCAGGGAAGAAGATGGGTTATGATATTTTTTAAAAAAATAACGGAAAGCAAGTTTCTGGTTTGCCCCTGGAGGAAAGGACAGCACCCAAAACTGACTTGGTTCTGAGGAATAATATCTGTTAAATGATTTCTCAACAGTTAACAGGACAGTATAGAGACTGTCTACTGATGGTCATTGGTGCCAATTCAGCACCAACAGTAATCCTCAATTTGGGGTGTGGTGAAGAGGGAAACTACTCAGTTTCAAGAGATACAGCATGAATGTGAGAATACAGCTGTGGAACAGCTCAGTGGTGTTACAGCTAAATTAAATTATGAAGCAGCTCGGCTGTCAGGTGGCCTTGGGGCATGGCCCCTCTCCTGCTAGACTGCTCTGCTGTGCTACACCAACAACCATTGAAACGTAACAGTTCGTTATTCCATGGAAAGGGATCTTGCACTCAGCCCAAGAGGAGCTGACATAGATGGATGATCCTGTCCCTGGTACCTGATTGATGTGTACTCGTGCAAATGAAGGCTACAAATTCTCACAGTTTGGTATAAACTGTTCTGATTGGTCAGAATGGAGCTGCTCCATTCACTGATTGGTCAGTGAAGATAGGGGAGGGGATATAGCTGCTGAAGCTATAGAAAGGGAAAACCTCAGTTTTATTGGTTGAAATACTATTCCAGGAACTCTTTTATAGGGCTCAGATGCAGGAACACAGTGCGGGCAGTTCAGTGCAGACTTCTCCCTAAAGTGCAGTTTAGAAAGGCTTCTAGGCTCTGTTTTTAAAGTTGAGCCCAGTTAGCCACCAGGAGTCCTTGGTAGTTATCTTTCTCAGGGTCCTCAAGACCTAAGGAGAAAATCTTGGGACTATAAGGTGTTAAAGGGAGAAAAAAAATATGGACAAGGAAGAAAGCTTTAAGAAAGTTTTAATAAACAATGTCCAAAGATGCAGAGTCATGAGAAGGGTTTAAGAAAAGGCCTATTTTTTAAAAAAGGATTTGTCAACTAGATGGACGTTGGTTATTTTGTTCAGCCACCTTTTTTTTTTTTTTTTTACTGTATTTAAGTTTTTTTCTATTTTCACTTATTTTAAATTTTGAAAAGACAATACATTCTCATAGTTCCAAAATCAAAAGATATAAGAGAATATACTTCACTATTTTACTAGACATCACAGCAATTGCAAAACAAGGAAAAAATGTATAAGGATTGGGAAGAAATACATAAATCTGTTATTTTGAGAAATGAGTGTTTATATAAATTTATAATCTATATAAGTATTAATGAGTGAATTTAGCAAGTCGCTGAATAGAGTCAGCGTGTAAAGATCAATTATATTTATATATACTTGCCCTAAACAATTAGAAAATAAATTTTTTTAAAAAGTGATACCATATGTAAATGCATCAAAAATATTATTAGTTTCCTGTGGCTGCTGTAATAGACCACTACAAATTCAGCAGCATAAAACAAATTTATTCTCTCAAAATTCTGGAGACCAGGAGTCTGAAATCAAGGTATTAGTAGGGCTACATTCCCTGCAGAGGCCCTAGGGGAACTCTGTTCCTTGCCTTATCCAGTTTCTGATGTCTGCATGCATTCTTTGGCTTGAAGCTACATTACTCTAACCTCTCCCTCTATCTTCACGTTGTCTTCTCTGTGTGTGTCTTGAATTTCCCTCTTCCTCTGTCATGTAAAGACACTGATGCATTTAGGGCCCACCTGGATAATCTAGGAGTATCTCCTCGTTTCAAGATCCGTAACTTAATCACATCTGCAAAGACCCTTTTTCCAAATAAGTACCATTTACAGGTTCTAGGGGTTAGGACCTGATATCTTTGGGACACCATTTAGCTCATTACACCTCAGAATAAATTTTAATGGACGATGTGTAGTCTGAGAACTCTACACTGAAAATTTTATTATTGAGAGAAATTAGAGAAGACCCAAGTAAGTGGACAGATATACTATGCTCACAGATCAGAAGACTCAATATCATAAAAATGTCAGTTCTCTCCAAGTTGATCTGTAGATTTAGTCTAATCCCTGTTAGAATCCCAGCAGGTTGTGTGTGTGTGTGTGTGTGTGTGTGTGTGTGTGTGTGTGTGTGTGTGTAAATTGACAAGCTGATTCTAAAATTTATATGGAAATTCAAAAAACCAAGAATAGCCAACACAATCTGGAAGAACAAAATTGGAAGATTTATACTACCAGATATTAGAAAGTAGAGCAATGGAACTATGTAAAGTTCCCCAAAAGGTGCTTATGTGAACATTTTATTTATGCAAAGGTGGCACTGTAGTAACGTGGAGAAAAAAGGTATTTCAATAAATGGTGTTTGGTCAATTGAATATCCATGTGAAAAATAAGAAACTTTGATGCCTACTTATGTGTTATTATCGTTATAACTTTGGGTAGTCAAATATGTATTAAATAGGACATAAAAATGCCAAGTTATAAAAGAAAATATTGAGCATTCCAAGTACAGAAAGTATTATGGCAAATGCAAAAAATCTTGAATTATCTTGTTATGTCAGGAAACTATAAATAGTTTTAGATTCCTGGAGCATAAAGTCAACTCAGAATGAGGCTAGAGAGATAGGCAAGGACTGAACTACATAAGCAATTTACTATACAGGTAATAGGAAAGAACCTGAAGAATCTAAGCAATAGAGTTATTTGGTGCAAACAGTATTTTAGATGGGAACTGAATCTGACAAATCAATTAGAAGGCTGGTGAAGTAGTCAAGAAATGATAAGGCTTAAGTTAGGACTGTGATGGCAAAGAGAGAAGCAGGGACAGATTCACATTTAGTAAGTAAAATTAACAAAATTTAGGGATTGATTGAATATGGAAAGGAAAAGGGAAGAGGGGAGTCTAAACTGATGCTAGGGTTTTGGCCTTGGTGTCTGGGTGGGTGATCGTGTCAACAACTGAGGTGGTAAATACTGAAGACTTAACAATTTGAAGAGCAATGAGGATCAATTCATTTCTAGATATATTGGATTCTCCATAGAGAGATATATTCAGCATGCAGTTGTATATATAATTAAGATGAGGACTGGAGAAATTGATTTGTTACCAGCTGATTGAGACCTAACTAGACCAGACAGGAGGAGCATGTAAAATGAGAAGTATAATGAGCCAAGAATGAAACGTAGAGAACACCACCATTGAAGGGCCACAAAGAAGAAAAATTCATAGAAGAGACAGAAAAAACAGACAAAGAGGAAGACAAATAGGAGAGTGTAACTTATTGAAACCAAAGATATAGAGAGGTTCAGAGAGAAAGAGCATCACCAGGGCAGCAGAGAAGTCCAGTAAGATAAGGAAGGCTTAATTGTGTTCAATGTTTCAGCAAGTAAGAGGTCATAGAATGATCTTGGTAAGTACTGTTTTACAGGGATGATGAGCTGAAGAGCCAAACTGCAGTGGTTTGAAAAATGAAGAAGGAAATGGGACCAATATGAACCTACTCCAGAAAAGTACTCATATGGATAAGAACAGCAATTAAAACAAGGAATTATACTTAGAGTCCTGAAGCAAAGTAATTATAGAGTTATAGGTAAGAGTATGTATATATGTAATATTCCAAATGTTGAGGTGCCAAATACTATTTCCCTCTTATTTTTGGATAGTTGTTTAAAGCTGCTAAGGAAAAGAAAGAATAAAGGTTATCTGGGTCCCTATACATAGTAGATGCTTAATAACTATTTGCTGAATTGAACAAAATTTTCAGAGTTCTAAATTTAAGTTTTCAGGAATTTTTTCTGTACTAAATCTTTGTTTTTTTTTTTTAACTTTGATGTTGTAATAGTTTTTAAACTTTAAAATTCATCCCCCCAACACACAATGGACTATAAGTGACCTTTTCAAAAAGAATGAAGCATATCTGCCATGCCAATATAGAACAATCTTGATATTTTAAGTGAAAAAGTCAATGTGCAAAAAGTTAATACAGCATTCATGTATATTTATGTGGGGTGTGTGTGTGTGTGTGTGTGTGTGTGTGTGTGTGTCTTACTCTGCTTGGGCTGCTATAACAAATTACCCCGGACTAGGTGGCTTATTAACAGCAAAAATGTATTGCTCACAGTTCTGGAGGTTGGAAGTCTAAGATGAGGGTTCTTCCCATCTCCTTACATGGTCCGGTGAGGGCCCTCATTCAGGTTCACATTTTTCCTTATAACTTCATGTGGTGGAAAGGACTAGGGATCTCTTTGGACCTTCTTTTATAAGCTATTAGTCCCATTCGTGAAAGTTCCACCCTCATGATTTAAGCATCTCCCGAAAGCCCTCTTGTTAATACTGTCACCTTTGAGGATTAGGATTTCAGTGTATGATATGGGTGAGACACAAACATTCAAACCATAGTAGTAAGTATGTATCATATATATACATGCTCAGAATATTTCTGAAAGCATTCACAGAAACCATTTACCTCTGGGGAGGCAGGTGTCAGAGTCTGGGATGAAAGGCGGACTTTGTCTTCCTGTGGATTCCTTTGCACAACTGGACTCTTGTCTGTGTATTACTGTTTTGCAGAAATAAGTGTTTAAAGAATCAACTCATAGACGCACAGATACTTAATGTTATAAAACTAATATTAAAATAATATTAAAATAAAGTTACAGCTAATAGAAATTGGGAAGTAGAATGGAAGTTGAAAGATGGAGAGGATGGGGTATTATCCTCATTTTATAAAAGAAAAAAAAAAACCAAAGCACAGCAATAATTGTGAACTGCACCCTGCTTCACCAACTACACTAGGCACACAGGGAGGACCTTAACAAAAGTCTTGTTTATTCATGTTATCCAGACTCCTAATGATTTTTTTTATGACACCAATTTTGCTGAAGAGTATATTGATTTGCTCTTTGGTTTTGCTTTATTGCTACTTTAGAAGTGCCTGTCTCAGAATAAGTTTAACTGAAACAGAGACAGGTAATGCTGTGTGTCAAGGCCAGGAGATTGCCCCACGTTGAGATGCTCATTTGGGCTCCTTCTGGTGGGAACAGCTCAAATATATTTACAATAGAAGGAGCTTTTTGTTCTCGTTTTTGTTTTAAGAGCCATTGGTCCCCAACGGGGACCAACTCTTAAGTGTTGAAGGGAAATTTAGAGGTCTGGAAACTCCTTTTTACTTCATCCTCTAGAAATTACCATTTCTGAAGCTAGTCTTACACCTTCCATTAATCATTTGAAATTGCAGAGTATTTAGTTCTTTTCTTACTTTCTCTTTAGCCCCTAGATATAGTAAAGGGTCCCTACCTGAGTTAAGTTGAGATCACTAAAATGATGGTTTTAAGTGTTTTCCTCCAAGAAAAAGAAGAGCCTACCCTATTATTAAAATGCAAACATTGATCGAGAACCTGCCACTTTGTGCGCCAAGCCTGAGGTTGGGGTTATAAACACTTACTAGACCTGGTCTCTAGGGAGGGGGCCTGATGAGTCCACAAGGCCATTAAATACAGTCAGCAAGGACCATGCTAGGCTGAGCCTCCAAAGCTCTGGAAATGAGGGATTATGTAAGATTTCTTGTAGGACCTGATTTCTGAGTTGAGACTTAAAAAACAAATGGTAGATGGCCAGATGGAATAAATGGCAGGGAGTCTCTGATTAGATGAAAGCTGCATGTGCAAAGGCCTGGAGTCTCAAACTTTGAGTTATTCTATCCCATCTTTTCTGTGTTTTTAAAGTCCCGCTTTCTATTTGGCCTCTTCTTCATGGTCTATAAACATCTAATGTTTCTTACATTCAAAAACAATGCAAAAAGTAATTCCTCCCTCAATATTGCATCCTCAATTTACTGACCTATCTTCCTCAGTGTAGTATCGCTCCTTGAAAGAATATAGGGTCTTCCTCAAGTCCCTTACTTCCCATTCTGTCTTTAACATGAAGATCCAGGGGACCTTCACAGGAAAGAGGAGAACATTACAAGTAGAAGAACCAGTGGTAATTCTGAAAGATGAAGCGTAATGGGAAACAGGAATTCTTACTACATGGGTTCAAGTGAAAATTCTGAGAACTTGGTGGGCGAACAAAGAAAAAGACTTCTGAGTAACTTCCAGATACGTTCCAGGAAATAGGGATAAAGAAGGGGATTTTTATGAAGTTTCAGGTATTCTCCTTGGGGATTTTCTTTGGAGTGTATAGTAAAAATTTGAATTTCTATTTTAATTACTTCAGATTGCTGGACTTATGATGTTTTTTTTTAATGCCAGGATAGAATTACAAGTCTGCCTTGTATTGTATGGATCACATTTAGCTTATAAGCTAGTAAATGCAGTATTCATTTAAAAAAATTCTAGTGTTCCATATACAGTGATATTTTAAGGTACCAGAAGGCCAATATTTTTTGTAGGAATAAAATCATTGTTCTGAAAAATTCTGAAATTTGAATCATTGATATATTATACTGCATTTTACAATTTCTAATCAAGTCATTTTTACTTATGTAGATAAAATTCTATGTCTCTCTATAATTCTTAAGCAGAATAATAAATAGCAAGTGAAAAGAAATGCTTCTGTTGATAGAATAATACTTATTTGATTTTCAGGAACTTCTGAACAAATAGAATATGAAGATGTCAGTATCGAAACTAATTCAAGAAATTTTATTGGAATTCCATCATGAAATTAAAAAAGCCAAAGAAGAACTGGAAATATTTCTTTTTAAAGAATAAGAACAACAGCTTGCTGTCAGTTAAAAAAAAGGTCGCAATCCATAGGGGAAAAATAGGTATAAAAGTATGTTCTCAAAAGTTAGTATGCACATGTGCATATGAAAAATAAACAGTTTTCATTTGAAGATGGAGTAAAAACAACAGATATCTAGAGTTGTCTAATAACCATGATGCCCTCTTCCAACTATTGTGAATTAGAGTTTTTTCAACAGCTAGAAAAATATTCACAAAAATAAGTTTACTATCTAATAATGATCAATAGACACAATGAAACATCTTATTTTAAAAAAGGTCATATCATAATTTATCTATTTATCATGATTAATTATTTTTATTTCATGTGGTGTTTAGATAAATTTGTAATACTTGATTTTATCCGCCAACAACTGATATTGTGCTGATAATTCATATTTAATGTTTAAATTTTTATAATTTTCCATTTTACTTAATGTGTAATTAAAAAATTTTAAATGCATGGAAAACTTAGTTTTACATTTTTTGTTTTAAGAATTAAAGAGCTTCAAAAATACTAATATTTTAATTATTACTTGAATCAAGTACCACAATTCTGGTATTATTCATATTCTCTGGTATTGCAATGATTTTTTGAAAGGTGCAGTTCTCATAAAATCATCTCTGATCCTACCTCAGGGAAACTATGGATTTACTCTCTGTAGATTGTGCAGACTCAATGATAATAACTACAGTACTTCATTGAAATTATGTATTTATCTGTCTCCCTCTATTGCATCCCAAAGTCCTTGAATATTTATAAAGTAATTTTATTAATTGCAACGGGAGAATATTCCTTTTAGTCATGTTGAATGTGTGTTTAGTATGAGGAAGGACTCGAGAGCTGGAAGAGTTCTGGATACACAACAAAATTGAACTGTGAACATTTCTGGGGACAGACCGTACTTCACCAAGGCACAGCCAGCCAGCCAGCTCTGTCTCATCTCCCTTTAACTTCAACCATGCCTAAAAATGAGGACCATCTGTGCTATGTAGTAAAAAGTTAGTTTTTATGCCATAATAATAATTTTGAATTTATATAATTTAACATATTTGAAACTTATACTTAACAAAAATGATTAAACAAAAATGTTTAAATCTCATTTAAAATGGAAAAACTCATTTCTATTACTTTCTTGTTATCTAACTTTTTTGTTGAACAGCTTAGTCATGATCAAAATGGGATAATGTATACAGAAGTAATGTGTAAATTGTAGAATGCGATACAAGGAACTCTATCTAAGAGCTACAGGTAAAGACATTTTCTCCTCTCTTCCCCAGAAGGAATAATCCTAAATCTGTTAACATTTCCTAGTAGGTTTTCATTGCTAACCACACAAATTCTTGATAATGTTTTTTGAAGTCCATTAAATTGGAGGTAGAAATATAGCCCCACATCGATCCTGTTCCATGAACATCAATCTCCTCTTGCCAGCCCAGGACAGGCTTCCTAGGCCTGCCCTAGCTGACTTAGATTTCTGGATTTTAGAGAGATGGAGTTTTCTTGGCTCATTTGTAATCTTCTTGTAGTATTGGTGTCAATCATATGAACTTTCTCTGTAGCTTTTCTTTGAAAGCACCAAAAATGTTAGCTTTGAAATTATTTTAAATAATAGAAAATATGTAGTTTCTCCCTCTTACCACCAAGAAAAATAAGGCAAGTTTTAAGTTTGGAAAAGCAACATTTCATTTACATCCTAATGTGAGTTACTGCCTTACAACTCACCAGCAAAAATTATTTCCAGTTCTCAGAAACCCACCATCTATAGATTTCTAGCTTATTCGTAGTTGGAACTTAAAGAAGTTATGTTATACATTCTTAGTTATTGAAAAATTCTATATAAGATACTACTAAATCAGCATAATTATACCAGTATTTGAGCATCTCACTTAATCATGATTTATTCTTGAGCCACAAACACACTACACTCTCCTTGAGAGTAATACCATTCATTTATCTGAATAATGAAAAGTTGAGGGGAATAGCATTTGTATGAATAATAAACAATTGAATAAAGAACAATTGGAAGAGAATTTTTACCTTCTTATCCAGCTAAACAATTTAGCTAAATATTGGGAAAGGAGTTGAAGCTGATCACCTTGGGTTCTACACAAATGCTTGAACAATTTAAATACTTATTGATTAAATTCCATGTTTAAAGTTTTTCCATAATAAATGTGGATTGTACTCTACATTGTTCATTTAATACCAGATATTTATGAATGCTTACTATGTGCCAGGTACTGTTCTTAGTAATTATCCCTGCTCTCGTGGAGTTTACATTTTAGAAAAGACACAATGAATAATAGATAATGAATAATAGGTAATAAATTTTAAAAATATACAAAATAATATATATCGTGTATACATAGTATACATATACATATTATGGTGTATAATAGATAATATGTTAGGAGGTTATATGTTCTATAGAAAAGAAGAAAAAGCAGGGCATTTTGTGAGAAGTGGGTAGGTCACAATATTAAATAGAGTGTTTGACATGGGTCTTGAGAAGAAGTTGAAATTTGAGAAGATTTGAAGGAGATAATGGAGTTGGCTACAAAAATATCAGGGAAAGAACATTTCTGGCAGAGGAAACAGCCTGCACAAATCCCTAAGACGAGATTGAATTTCAATGGTAGTTGAAAAAAAATTTTTTTTTGAAAAGATATATAAAGGGAAGGGAGAAAGGAAAATAATCTACTGTTCTTTATAAAATTTAACTTTTTTAAAATTCAGAAATAAAATCTGAGGCTATCTGGGGCCGGGGCGGGGGGAAGCCCAAGGATGAGAGCAGCCTGGCATCTGCAAGGAAAAGCCAGGAAGCCAGGATGGCTGGAGGCGGGTGAGTGAGTGAAAGGGTCGGAGGGCAGGAGGTCAGAGAGCAGGGTGGGGCGAGTGGTGATGGTAGAACGAGATTCTACAGAAACTTTTTTTTTTTTTTAAATAAAGACCTTAGCTTTTTTACTCTAGTGAAATGAAAAAATCATTGGAGGTTTTTGATCAGAGTGACACAATTGGGCTTTTCTTCTAAAACACAGTGGCTTCCATGTTGAGAGAAGACTGTCAGGAGCAAGAGTAAAAGACATGAGGCTTACGGGAACCTACTGCATGATCCTGGAAAAGGCTGATGATGGCTTGGACCAGGATGACAGCCGTGGAGGTGGTGAGAAACAGTTGGATGCTGAATATGTTTTGAAAATGGAGCCAGCATGAGAGGCTGATGGATGGTTTGTGGGACACGAGAGAGGCAGCAGAATCAAAAGTGACTCCAAAGTGTTTAGCCTGAGCAAGTGGAAACATGATGATGTTATCTTCTGAGATGTGTAGGCTAGAGCTAAGAGCGGGTTTGGGGAAGGAAATTCAAGAGTTAAGTTTTGGTCTTACTGAGTTTGAAGTATCTATTAGACATTCAAGTTGAGATGTGGAGTGGGTGAGCAGTTAGATATACAGGTCTGGAGAGATGGCTAGTCTGGATATATAAATTTAATAGAAGGGTATATTTTACATGTAATTTGCAGGGCCCAGTGCAAAATGGAAATGGTCCCCTTGTTAAAAAATTATTTAGAATTTCAAGATTGCAACAGTAGAGCATTAAACCAAGTGTGGGGTTCTTCTGAGGGTGGGGTCCTGTATCACCACAGCCTTATTTGGGAGTCAGTGGCATATACATGATATTTAAAACCACACGATTGGAGAAGACCAGCAAGGGAGAGAACGCAGGTGGAGAAGAGGACCCAGCGCTGACCTCTGGCAGTCTGGCGGGAAGAGATTGAGAAGAGGAGGAGCCAGCAAAGGAAACTGGGAGGTAGGAAGAAACCAGGGGAGTGTGGTGACCTGGAAGTCAAGCCAGACGTGAGGCAGGAGTGATCAACTGCTTCGAATGCAGCTGGGCAGCTAAACGAGGTAAGGACAGGGAATCGACCCCTGGATTTAGCGATTTCTAAACCTTCAGCAACGATAAATTTTAATTTGTTTATAACAAGCTAAGCAAACCTTAGGGAGTATTACAAACAAAACTATAATTATTGAAAATGATTTCTTGATATTATGTGGCAATAAAGAAGTTGGGCCATATTCCACAAAATCCCCTGAAGTATATAACACATTTCTACAATTGCTGTTACATAAGTAAGTTTATTTAAAAATCTTGGCAGATTTGGGGCATAAAAGATAATAATATATTTTAAATGAGGCCAAAAGAGGATTTTCTGAAGTTTTCCCCAAATTTTTGGAGAATAACTTTCTTGGCCAATATCAAGTATTTATGAGGCCCTGATAATTTGTCTGAAAATAATATTTTATAAAAATAATTTAGGATCCTTAAAAAGAGAAATTGCTTTTGAAATAATAATTATTCCCCCCTTTCCTAGTTTCTATTGCATTTGTCATCATTTTATCTCAAGACATATTGCTAAGAGGCAGATATGTAAGAGCTCTGAAACAATAAAAATCTTTCCAACCTTGAACTTAAGGTGGTTTTAAGTATCAAATCTGCAGACATCCAGGGGATTGTTCAAGAAGAAAGCTTCACCTGTTGCCTGCTATTATGCATTTTAATGCACTGCACACAAGATTAAAGGGAAAAAAGGTTTAACAAGCTCTGACTTTTGATTAAAACTCTTTTGCAGGGTTTTTCACAAAAACATTTTATAACTCAGAAAATAAAGGTGTTTGTTGTTGGTTAGAAGAATGAGCCAGGCTTTAAAAAGCATTCTTAAGGAAAACTAAAGCTTTGCTGACTGTTTCTAGGTTTTGATATATATTTCTATGGTTAATAGGATATCATAGTGGTGGGGGCTTCAAAGAAAATGTAACTTTGCACCTAGAAAATAATTCTGATTTTTTTTGCATTGAAAATTGAATTTGCCTATGTAGATCGAATAAATTTACATGTTAAATAGCCAAGGAAATTCTGCAAAGGATCTCTATACCTTCAGACCCAAGTTATCTGTAGTCAACCACATTTGTGCGGCTTCTTTGCCAATTATTCTGGACTTGCAGAGAAATTCTTATATGAGCATTTCAAGCACCATGAGGAATGCATGACTAACTTTTAGAGATAAGCTGTCAAGAATACAAGAATTATAGATTACATATCTAAAACATCTTTTTCTGAAGAGTAGACACTCTGGTCACTGGCATGAACAGAAACTGAGGACACAGATGTGGGAGCTGTTTGGCGTGACAGGAGCTCATGCTGGGTGAGGAAGGGTGGCGCCTAACGCCCAGGGTGCTAGATAGAGGCCTGGTGAGGCCACCTCCAAGGGCGAGCCAGGTGCCGCCTATCATCCTCCAAGAGACTGTCAGGATTAAATTCACCTTGCCACTCCTCCCTGTTTTCATGAATCAATGTGTAACTTTCTTGTTCCTGACCCAGTCTGAAACTTCACTTTCTACCTCTCCCCAATCATTTCACTTGTCTTCAGGAACTCCTGCTCCACCCATTAAGTGAACTCTTCCATTGTCTCAAGCTATGACTGGCAACTTACCTCTAAGTCTCACCTTTACTGAAACCTACCTCTCCCCTGGAGCTACCCTCCTCAGGGCATTTCCAGTAGTGGCTATTCTTACACCCAACTATAGAAGGAGACACTTTATCAGTCCATAAATGGGGTCTCCTGCCTTCCTGTAGGCATTCAAAGGTCGCCTCTTCTCTTTCTGATTCTCTTAGCATGCCCAGCCAGAATTGTCTTTGAGGCTCTGTCAGCCTGCCAGAGGGTGTGTTCCCTTCTTTTTATCTTGGCTGCCAAGAGGCATGAAGTTCTCAGTGGGTAAATTTAATTGGTAAAATTTATAGTAATTTTAAATGGTAAGTTTAGTAGTAAATGTTTGTATTTTGATCTCCATGTCGCCTTTCATTTTGACGACATAAAAAAGTTTTTTATGTTAAACTTTCTGAGTGTGTAGAAGAAAGCAACCAATTAAAAAATTTTGAATGGTAATCAACTACCTTATGGATTTTGTTTGTTTCTATACAATTCACTCGGAGTTGCTTAATTATTTTCTGAAGTACGGTCCAGTGAAGCCAAATACATTTATTGGTGGATTTAGGCTGTCTTTTCTAAATTTTGCACCTTCAATCAGATTTTCATGTCGTTGGAGGGTTTCTGATCAATGCTTTTTCTGAAACCTTGTAAAAGTATTCTGCTTCCTTACACAGCAAAGACATGCCTTATTGTCTCTAATGTTTGTGAAAAGTTTGCTTGAATGTGAGCTGCCTATTCTCACATTTCCTAGGGAAGAGACATGAGGCAGTCAACATTCTCCTAGTGCCATATTCTAGACCATTACTTTTCCATCCTTATGTAATAGTCCTTCTTTCTTTGGAGTTCATACTATCCAACTGTCCTCACTGCTGATATCTTTACATTTTGAGATTACTCCTCCCATTCACTGAAGACTTTGGCTCCTGTCTCATAATTTTCTCCACCTAATACTTGCCATCATCCTAGGTGCTCCATTCAACATCAAAGCCTCAGAATTCTTTGACAGCTGTGACCCCATTAGCCCATCTCTACACTTTATTTTAGTGAATTACTTGTCACTTGAAAGGGTTCCACATTTAACACAGTTGTGGGAGGGAAAGAAAGGGCAGTAGAATGAAACTTTGGTGGGCCCCCATGAACTATGATAGTTTTTGTGACTTTGTGTGTCTCCTTGCCTTGCATCTGGGTTGGCTGGGTAACCTGCATGAAACAGATGCTACATCAGTTCCAGTCCTAAAGCTTAAGTCCCGAAAGCTTCTACTTTTACAATCTTGAGGAAGCCATATGCCATTCTCTAAATAGTCCAAACTACCAGTACAGCTTCACTAGTGTTAACAGCTGAATATCAGCTTTGGTTATAAAACTGGCACAATGAGATATGTATGTGAGAGAGTTATTAGGTACATTGCTCTCTTTTCAGACAAGGTCTTCACAGTTTAAAGTAGCAGCACATCTGAAAAAGAAGAGGTAGCATCATTGGCTAGTGTAGTATAATAAGAAATCTATATGGTCTTTGTCTCCAGCAAAACCCTTGGATTTCCTAGGTGACTAGAATGTCTTTTGTCGTTCATTGGACATCCATTTTGAGCACATTTGAGTTCATGTTAATGAGTTGACTTAGGGTGGGGCCCCTACACAACCCCTAGATGGGGCTGGTCACCAGAAAGACCAAGTGATAAGAGGAATGGAACTTTCAGGTCCATCCACTGACTGACCTCTGGGAAGGGGAAGGAAAGGATGGCTACAGATTAAGCTCTATAAAAACTCTTCAAGGAGAATTGATGAGCTTATGGGTTAGTAAACTAGTGGAGTTGCGGGAGGGAGTGGTGTGCCCAGAGCATGGAGGTTCTGTGCCCCTTCCTATATATCTTGCCTTAGGCATCTCTTCCATCTGACTCTTCTTGACTTAAATTCTTTTATGATAAATTTGTAATTGTCAACAAAAGTCACTGCCACCAACCTAATGTCAATAGGAGTCCCCAATTTGGGGTGTAGAAAGAGGAGAATCTTAATTCAGTTGAACAGTTTGCAAACCCTGGAAACACAGCCTCGGGAGAAAACCCAAAGTGTGCTCCCCAGAGACAAAATGGGGGACACTTGTTTATATAGAGAAAGTGGCTGCCCTAGTCCCTGGTTGGACCATTTTTGTGTAAATGAGAAATGCAAATGTTTGCTATTCGATTGATCCAAATAGCACTGTCCTAATTGGTTGGCTTCTTGTGTTCTGATTAATCATTATAGAGCCTCTCTGATTGGTCAATAGAGATGCAAATAAGGATATAGCTACACAGTTTCAATTGGACAGGGAAAAATCTAAGCCCATTGGTCAAAATAGGATTCCAGGAACTCCTTTATAAGGTTCAGCTCAGCCAGCAGGAACACAGTGCAAGATGTTTGGCAGCTCCATCTGCTGCCTGTCTGTGAAATGCAGTGTGGGTGAGAAGCCGCTAAACAGTGGTTGTTGACTCTGATTATGAATTTGGGCCCAGTTAACCACAAGGAATTCTTCTTGGCAGACATATTCCTTTTTGGTATCCATGTGATCAAGTAAGTGAAATATTTCCCTGAGTTCTGTGAGCCGATCTAGTAAATTAAACACACCCAGAGAGGGAGTCATGGGAACTTCTGATCTAGAGCCCGTTGGTCAGAAGCACAGGTGACAACCTGGAATTTTTATTGGTGTCTGAAGTGGGGGCTATCTTGTGGGACTGAGTCCTTAACCCGTGGGGTCTGATGTTATCTCCAGGCAGGTAATGTGAGAATGGAGTTAAATTTGTGGGACACCCAGTCAGTGTCCACTAAAAATTGGAGAATCGTGGTGTTAGAAAAAACATTTTTTTCGGTTAGGAAGAGAGATTCAGTGGTAATGGGGATTGAAGGTGTTCCCAATCTTTTTATATACTTCAGTTTCAATTATAGGGTCTCAGTCTTTCTGCATTAGTGCCCTTTCTTAGAAAGATAGCAAGGCAGTAGGTTTAATAGCCCTGTAATACAGTAAGCTTAGGGGTCAAACTTTGCATTTATTTTCCAGCTATCGCAGTCTTGTAGTTTCAGGAAAGATATATAGTAAAATATCTAGCAAAGATAGATACTAAATTTCTAGCAAAATATTAGGAAGTTTATGGTTTTCAGACTGTGACATAAGTCAAAAATTTAGGAATCTGAGTAGTCATTGTCTTACTTTAAACTTTCCAGGGTCATTAGAAAAGCTACCCCATGCCATAGTCATGAAATTCCTCATAACCTATGTAGTGGTCTATGGTAGTGCCATTTAGGTGTCAATGCCTTCAACAAGGACTTTATTCCAGATCAGTCACCACAGGTGGTAATGTCATTAGCTCTTTGGAGACTATGTGCCATGGATTACCAAGTCTCCTGGGCTCCCATCAGACCTTATAACTTAGCATATGTCCATTTCTTCTTCCCTTCCCTGAGTGGCTGTTGCCAGCATCCACATCTTTGCAATATCTGTCGCATTGTCCTCAGTTGCAAATTTCAGAAACTGGCGGTTCTAAGAAGAAAAAGAATATATTGAAAATATGTCAGATGGTTCATAACATTTCTAGAAATGCTAGAGAACCAGGCTAAAAAGCCTGGAGAAAGGAAAGCATCCTAGGTAGCTGCATACAGGACCATACCTGCCATCACTCACCACTGGGCACTTCAGCTTGTACTACCACCGAACTTCCATCTTGTGGTCCAAGATGGCTCCTCCAGCTTCTTTTATCACACCTTAATTTACATCAGCAGAGAGGAATATAAGAAAGTGGAAGGATGCCTCCTTTCCTTTAAGCAAGGTCTGGAAATGGAACACATTATGTCTGTTTATATCCCATTTATCAGAATGTCATGTGGCCAGGCCCAGCTCTAAAAATGGCTGAGATAAGTAATTTCTTCTGGGAAACCATGTGTCCAGCTAAACTTTCGAGGTCTTATTACTCCAGAAAAGAAAGGATAAATAGCAAGGAATAATTTTCTCTACCACAAGTATTCTTTATGGAAATAAAATTATTCAAGGAAGTATTGTAACCAAATAAATTTGAATCAGAAATTTCAAGATAGAGAAGACATAAAACATAAGGAATAAAATCTAATATTTAATAAAACCTGTGTAAGTCAAAATAATGCTTGTTATATGGTTAAGAACTATATTACAATGGTTAAGAAAGGACACTAAATAGAAAAACCATACTCCTGATTATTCTTTGTCTTAGGTTCATTGATTGTTAATATAAAATATAAACATTTTTGAACTTGTTAAAATATATAAAGGTCTCATTTCATACTATAGGTGAAAGGTATAATTGTTGAATTTTGGTATTAACAGGGAAATACAAATACAAACACTTATTAATGTTTAAGAAACTACTAGATAATTTATTGTGGAATTCAAGATTAACAGAAAGAGTAATCAGAACAATGAAAACAGGCAATTCAACGAAATAAAGGAAAGGGGCAGGGAGGAAAACAAGGTACCAAAGGGAGATCATAAGAGACAACCATCTTCCTCCTCCTCACATATTTTTCAGAGTATAACACATATTTACTTATTTGAGATTACTGCCCGTGTTTCCTTGAGCAGAAGTGCTCTTTTCTGAATTATTTGATAAGAACATTATTTCCAAGTTTAGAGTCTGGTTAGAGATTGTAGATTCTCTGATCATTTTATAGAACTCTTAAAAGTTAATACTACTTAGAGTAGTAGTAGTCTTCTTAGGTTATGTTGTTAGCTGGTTTCACAAACCATGGAGAAAATCTAAAAGGTTAAAGTAGAAGCTGATAATTGTTACTCTTCTCGAATTCTCTTCATTGTAAACTCATTAGAGCTGTGGGGAGGGGGAATTAAAACCTGCTTAAAAATAGTCCACATCCTGGTTCATGGTCTGTAATGTAAATAAGATTTTGGTGACAGATATAAAAAGAACTGATGAGTTTTTATTGATCCAGTGTAAAACTGGGAGGAAAGATGCCTGAATTCTCTTTTAGCTCATTCTCCACTCAGTGTGCATTCTTGACAAGTTACCAATTTTTTTGGAACTTGATTTTATAATCATGAATCTATAGAAGATATTACATTTAGACTGTACTGGTTTACATAGTAAAATCTATCATTAACAAAAATAAACATTAAAAAACCCAGCATTTATAGTTTTCCTGATTACAAAAATAATGCACATATAAAAATAGAAAATTTCAAAAGACATAAAGAATAAGGAAAAAGTAGAAAGTAGAATGCTTTGACTTTGAACTACCCTGTTCCCATTTTTGTGTTGGTTCTACCTTGCTTTTAACCCTTCTCAAACTAGTAATTTATTATTATTGTTCCTCCCTCCCTCCCTCCTTTCTTCTCTTTCTTTCCTTCTTAATAGTTAATATTTGTTTAGAGTTACAAAAATGTTAATTAATATATTTGCTTCCACTACTGTTTTCTGGGCTCATTTGATTTTGCAAAGAACATCTTGAAGTTGTTTTTTCAACAGGAACTTATCTCGTTTGTTCCCATTTATTTTTCTTTCCCTTAGGACATTGATTCCTTGGCATAGCTGCTTTGGTTGCTCTTCAATAAGGACAAATAACTGACTTTTGTGGGGGAGTATTTTATCTGGCTTTATAGTTGCTTTTGATGTGACTGTTAATTTGAAAAACATTTCTTTTAAAAAATCTTAACTTTAGACTTAAAAAGTAAAAGTCTAAAGCCCATACAGCCTTTTAATGTTAAAAGAACCATAATAACATTTCCAGTTGCTACTTGTTAGACTCTTAAATTTTTAGCATCCTGTGGTTACACCAAATGGGATATGGCTTTCAAAGTTGTTCTCCAGGCACCTCCTCTGCCATCTCCACTTGTGAGATAATCGTAGAACTGTTCATTATGTACCTTTTTATTCCATTACATCCATCCTAACAGAAGAGTCTCTGAACAGCAACTGAACAAAAGCTGCTCAACAGATTAGGTGAGAGGGAGAAATACTGTCCTTCCTTAAGTAAATATATTGAAATAAATTTTCACTTTTTGCCCACTGAGAATCAGTGTGGGGGTACATTTTTGTTCTTGAAGTAAGTAACTCTCTCTGGTCCTATTTTTTTTTTTTTTTTGGCCCTCAGATAGTGGCTTATCATAATGATGACTTTTTAAAATGAAATTGCTGCATATATCTCTGCATTTGCCATTTTTGTGATTTGGCGTGAATATGGTTATCCATGATTTATTGATCGAATGTGATCTTGTTCAGGCACTGAGCATGCAGTGGTAAACAGATACACGGTTGTCCTAATCTTGATAAACTGACACTCCTCAAGGAGATGAGGCAGGTAAATTTAACTACTTTTTTCCCCTGAATTCTGCCACGCCGTCTTAATTCACAGTCGGACTGCCTTTTCCTTCATGGATGCTTCTGAAAATACGTGGTTTTGTAGGGCTGAGTGCTTCCACATTGCCTGCTCTTATTCTGGCTCCGGTGGTGAAAATGTTGTGTTCTTTCTTGCTGCATCTCTCTTCTCCATGGTAACTTCTTAAAGCTGCCAGAGTGGTGTAACATTTTTCTCTTCCTTTCTGTTCAGCCACTCCTGTGTGGTTGCCAAGGGAAACCAGCTAAGTAATTATTAAGTGTAATATTAATTTAAATATTCTGTCTAGATAAAGTGCATGACTTTAAAGACGTCTATTTCAAACTGGCTTCAGGCTCTTGCTGCTTTTGCATTAGGCTTTATCAGGCTCACAGGTGTTCTAGAGTTAAAGTTTCTGAAAGTGTAAGTACCAGGCGACTGGGGTGAAGTCTATAAGGAGAAAATCCAGACAGTGTTTTTGAAAAAACTTAAGGGAAGGCATGCATTATAGCA
This sequence comes from Macroglossus sobrinus, assembly GCA_004027375.1. NCBI lineage: Eukaryota > Metazoa > Chordata > Mammalia > Chiroptera > Pteropodidae > Macroglossus > Macroglossus sobrinus. Next base: position 21,210 of record PVKZ01003429.1, read on the forward strand.
TACTTGAGCTGGTCCTAATTAAAACAAACAAACAAACAAACAAAACAAAACTGTTAATGAGTAAGGGACAGGCGTAAAGGAATTTTGAACTCATTTTTAGAAGCTCCTGCTCCCAGTTCCCAAGTGGTAAAGAACTGGTGGGAAAGAAAGGCCACTCTACATAAAGTCACCTAACTTCATTCTGACCGTTTTTCCCCTTCGATGAGTTGGTCAGTCTACTCTCAGCCTCTCAAATTCTCACTGTCTTTAGTTCAGCAGTTTTGATTTGCTCTGTCACATTGTGACAATTATTAACTAGTTTCTGCCCCACCATTCTATTCTTTGCTTTGCGTTTCCGGACCCTGCAAACCAAGTTGTTAGGCTTTGACAGCAGGGGATGCTAGAGGGGAACTAGAAGGATAGAGGAAAGAGGGATTTGCTCCTTCCTGTTAACTGTCACTGTCAACGCAGAAATGACTCTTCACCTTGACAGTGACAGGTGGTTGCTATAGCACCACTTGGTTCCATTTGCAGGTTTCTCATATCACCAGTACCAGCATTACTGCAAACTCAGCTGACCAGTGTCTTTTCTCAAAGGACCGGGTCCCAGCTCCATGTGACTCCTCCTCCAAGCCTCTACATTTTAATAATTCCAATGTCTTCTTTCATCCCCCTCAGCCCTAAGGGCAGTTCTTGCTTCCTGTGTTACTATCTTTGTGATAAAAAGCCTCCACGTTTGCCTTTTCAGTTCTGTATAAATGTTACTAAAAGTTACTTAGGTTAAATTATCTGTTAAAATGATTTGTGCAATTTCTCTCTTTGAACCGGACCCTGACTGATGCACACGTGTCGTTTTGTTTCTCCTCTCAGAAGTGTCCCAGGTTTGGGGCACGTTAAAGCACACCGAGGATGGCCAGCCTTCACATCAGGCGAGGAGCGTCTGCTGTATCATAAACGCTTTCTGCTTAGACAGGAACAGGGTGGTGTATAGTTGTGGATTCCTAACACATGGAAATTTCCAGTAATAAATTCATCCCAGTGGAGAAAACTGATGATAGCATGGGGAATAAGATTTGTTACTACTCATCCAGCTTTCTTTTTGGTTCTCCAAGATAAATGAGTGTCTGTAGTAGATGAAGCTTGGGACCTCTGCTGAAGTCATCTGTAGCTTGGCTCTCGTGGTAACTTATGCTTAACACTTGTCATAATGATTTAAAATAATAATCTGAATATTTTTTAAATGTTTATTTACCCAATTGGACTGCTTCCTAAGGGCTATGTCTGTTTTGCTTCTTTCCATATTTCCAATTTATAGCACAGTGCCTGGCAGCAAGGTGCTCCAAAATATTTGTCAAATGAGAAACAGGGGGAACAAGACAATTTAAAGTCCGTAGACCACAGGGACATGATGCATAACTGGTCTAGATGCCCAGGAAATCATTTCCTCTAGACTTCCTCTTCTTCTGTTATTTAAGGCTGTCCGCCAGCCAGGGATAGAATGTAGGATGTGAGCTGGTGGTGTGTAATGCTTGTTGTCTTCTGCTTCTCCTTCCTAGTAATCTCTCAGTAAAGACAGATGTGAAGATTTCTGGTCTAGAAAAAAATAGTAGGCCTGAAAATCTTTCTGTTAAAAGCACTTAGAAGTGATGGATAAAAGTCAAGAAAGCATTGTTTTAAATGTATTTCTGAGTTACATCCCGCTTTTTTTTTTTTTAAATTTAATTTATTCTAATATTCCTTGTCCCCTTTTTGGAGTGGTTAGCCCATTGACATTTAATATGATGATGGGTGTAGTCTGATTTAAGTCTGGTGTTTTATTATTTATTTTCTGTTTGTCTCCTCTGCTTTTTGTTTGGTTTTAATGTTTCCTCCTTTTCTATTCTCTTTGGATTATGTGAATAATTTTGGAATTATGTTTCTGTTTATCTACTGGCTTTTTGGAAAAGTAAAAGGCAGCAGGAAACGAGGAAGACCAAATATGATATGGATGGACTGCATTAAAGCAGCCATAGGCACAAGTCTAAAGGAGCTGAGCAGGGATGAGGAGGACAGGATGTGTGAACATCACTCATTCACATGGTCGCTGACTCAGCACCACATAACAACAATTGGCCTTTTAGCTGTATATTTTTGCATTAATTTCTAGTTGTTCTCTCCGGAGGTTACATTATACATCATTAACTTTTCACAGTTTATTTGGATTTAATGTATCGTGTCACATAAAATGTATAAATCTTTATTTGTATAGGTTCATTTAACCCTCTATCTGCTATCCTCTATGCTCTAGTTATCATGTGCATTATGTCTACATACATTATAAACTCCAAAAATAATGCTATAATTTTTGCTTTAATAAATCATGTTTATTTTAAATAAATTAATAGTCATGTATATTTATTAGGTATTAGATATTTACCATTCCTGATGATCCTGATTCATTCTTGAAGCTCTAAGCTTCCTTTTGGTGCCTTTTCCCTAAATTCATCAGTCGGATGAATTTCCTTTAGCATTTCTTGTAGTTCATTTCTAGAAGATATGAAATCTCCTAGTTTATATTTACTTGAAAACTTTTTTAGTTTTCTTTCATTCTCATAGGATTTTTTTTTGCTGAGATAGCATGCTGAAATGACAGTTTCATTCTTTAAGCACTTGAAAAATATTCCACTTATAGCTTTTAATGAAAAGTCCAAAGTTATTGAGTAATTTTTTCTCTTGTATATAACATATTATTTTACAATTGTCTCTTTATTTTTGGTTTCAGCAGTGTATTGGTTATTATTTCTGTGTAAAAAATTATTTTAAAACTTAGCAGCTAAAATAATACACATTACCTTACAGTTTCTTTGAGTTAAGAATTCAGAATCTTGGAGGGAAGGGAAGTGGGAGGAAAGTAATCTATTCATGGAAGTTACACCCCATAACTTTTGTGTATTCTATTCATCAGAAACAAGTCACAGGGTGAGACTGAACTCAAGGGGAGGTTTTTACACGGGGTCGTAAATGCCAGAAGGTTGGGGTCATTGGAAGCCATGTCAGAAATGGTCCCTCTCAAACAGTTTAACTCTAATGTGTCTAGATATAGTTTTCTTTGTATTTATCTTGATTGGGAGTTGCTAAGCTTCTTGAATATGATAATTTTTGTCTTTCACCATATATGGGAAGTTTTGTCTCCAATGTTTCCTCACATATTTTTCTTCCTCATTCTTTCTGTTCTCTATTTTTGGATTCCAATTTCCCACATGTCAGCTCTTTTGATGTTGTCCCTTAGATTCCTAAGGCTCTTGTTAATTTTTTCAAATTTTTGTCTCTCTATTTCTCAGATTAGACAATTTCTATCGATCTAACTTGAAATTAGCTTTTTCTGCTCTCAACATTGTTCGTCTATTAAGTCTATCCAGTGAATTTTTTATTTCAGATGTTTTATCATTCAGTTCTAAAATTCCCACTTAAAATATGCAACAATGTTATAAGCATTATAAGTCATTTCTTCAAATGTTTTAGTATAACAGTAGCTTCAAAAAATAAAAGTGGTTAGACCTCTCACAACCTTGGAAAAGATTGTTCCTTAGAAGATATTCAACAAATGTTTGCTGATTTGAATTTTGTTGTGACAAAGCCAGTGAAAGCAACCTCAAATGATAGAAAGTCTCAGAAGGGACATAGAAATAGCAGGTATCCTTACTAACTTGCTTTGGGAAGTCAGACACGCTGATTAGTCTATATAGTATCAAGGAAAGGGAGTATATGTCTTAACTCACAGGCAAAAAAGGTTTTAAATCTGTGTGGCAGACAGATTGAAGGTGGCTCCCATGATCTCTGTCACCTGGTCACACCTTCAGTAATCTCCTCTCCTTGAGTATAGACAGGACTTGTGACTTGCTTTTAATGAATAGAATAGAAAGAATATGATGAGATGCCACTCCTGTGATTGTGTTATATAATACTGTCTTGCTAGCCTACTCACTTTACAGGCTCTCGCTGGCTTGGTGACATAAATGGCAACATTGGGGGAACCTGCATGGCAAGGAACTATAGGTGGTTCCCAGCCTCCAGTCAGTGAGAAGTCAGAGCCCTCAGCCTTACAACCACAAAGAATGAATTCTACCAACAGCCCAAATGAGCTTAGAAGCAGATTTGCCTCCAGTTGAGCCTCCAGATGAGAACACAGCCCAGCTAATTTCTTGACTGTAGTCTTGCAGAGGACCTAGCCAAGCCATTCCTAGACTCCTGACCCATAGAAATGGTGAAATAATAAATGCACATTGTTTTAAGCTGCTAAATTTGTGGTAATCTTTTACACAGCAATAGATAATGAATACAATCTGCATTCTTACAGAATCTTGTTACCTTTTATTTTGCTAACAGTGATTTTTCTAAGTGATTTTTATACTTCATATGCTGCTTGAGTTTTAGGAAATGAAATATTTTGAAAGCAGCAATTTTATAGTGTAATCTTAGGAACAATAGGACTCTGGGGAACCCAAAAGAAAAGCATATTTTTATGATCTGGTGCCAGCAATTCTAGTCCTGGAATTTGTGGAAATGAAAGCCCCATTTGGTAAGTGAGGATAAGCGTGTGTGTGTGTGTGTGTGTGTGTGTGTGTGTGTGTGTGTGTAAGTTTACACATTTATATATTTTAATTCTATCGTTGTGGTGGCAAAAAAACTAGAAACAAATTTTTAATAACTATTGCCAAATTGATCTCTAAAAAGGCTGTTAAAATTCACATTCCCACCAGCAATGTGTAAGTACCCTTTTCTCTGTGTCCTTGTATTGGGTAACTCCTACCCATCTATATTAGTTGGCTAGGGCTGCCACAACAAAGTACCAGAGGCTCAGTGGCTTAAGCTGAAATTTATTTCCTCATAGTTCTGGAGACTGGAAGTCTGAGATCAGGTTGTCGACAGGATTTCTTCTGAGACCTCTCTCCTTGGCTTGTAGATGGCCACCTTCTCCCTGTGTCTTCATATGGTGGTCCCTCTGTATGTTTGTGTATAAATTTCCTCTTCGTATAAGGATACCGGTTATACTGTATAAAAGGCCAACCCGATAACCTCATTTTAACTGATTTATCTCTTTAATGAAGACCCTATCTCCAAATACAATCATATTCTGAGGTACTAAGGATTAGAACTTCAACATATAAATTTGCTGGGAAAATAGTTTGGCCCGTAATACCATTCTTATGGCTCAGCTCAAATACCACTTCTTCAGGGAACCTTTTCCTGACCCTGAGAGAAGTTTGCATTCCTCAGTCATATATTTTACATATATGTATATGTGTGCGTGTATGTGTGTGTGTACACACACACACACACACACACACACACACACACACACACAGATGCTCCTCAACTTACGATAGAGTTACATTCTAAAAACCCATTATAAGTTAAAATATTGTATGTTAAAAACACATTTAATGCACCTAACCTGCCGAACACAGCTTAGCCTAGCCTTCCTTAAATGTGCTCGAAACACTTACACTAGCCTATAGCTGGGCAATTATCTTGAATTTCCTCTCAAGAGTCATCACCTTCTTCTTCTCATCAGAAACAGGAGACACAGATTGGTGTTTTGTAGACACGTTGAGATGTAAAAACATATAACACAATATTTAAAAATAAAACACTGGCGACACAGTACACTGTATAGTATTGGGAATTTACCCTCCTGATTGGGTGGCGAACTGGGAGCTGTGGCTCACTGCTGCTGCCCAGCATCACAAGGGAGCATCACTGGCCCAGAAAAAGATCACAATTCAAAATCTGAAGTACGATTTCTACTGAATGCATGTTGCTTTCACACCATCATAAAGTCTAAACATTGTAAGTTGGGACCATCTGTGTATATATACCCGAACTGCCCCTTCATGACGTTTCATAGTTGTAATATCACATTTTTGTAAAACAGTGATGATCAATTTTTATGTATATGTTTGTATATTTGTGTGTAATGATCTAAAAAAGGAGAAAGGTACAGAAAGATACACTCTGGATTGGTAACATTACATGGAGATGGGAGGGGTGGGTATAGTGAGGAGAGTAGGAGAGATGAAGTAAGCGAGCAAACAATCAAACAAAAAGCAGCAACAGAAACCTGAAAAAATATGGTGTTCACGTATGCATAGATAATATTATGCAATTTATTATTTTAAAAATGTTTTTCATGGTCTACCTATTATAACAAAGCATTGCAAACTCTCAGTGACAGAGCAATAAGTGTTTATTTATCTTCTAGATCTGTGGCTTGGCTGGGCAGGCTGGGAAGTCTTTGTTCGATGTGTTTCTTACCCTCTTCCTAGGATGAGCAGGAAGTCTGGGGCGGGCTCTTCTCATGGGATGACAGAAACTCAAGAGGTCAAAAGGAGACATGAGAAGCATATTTAGGCCTAGGTTTGAGTCCATTGTCATTGGTTTGCCAAAGGGAGTGACAAAGCCACAGTATGGGGAAGTGTACTCTACTCATGGATGTCAGGATAGGGGAGGGTGTTAATATTTCTGGTCAATAATCTAATCTACAAGTCATATAAATATATATTTAGAGTTAGGCATTTCTATGTACATAAAGAGTTTTATGAAAAGATGGGCCCCAAAATAATGAAAGTTATGTGCACGTGGTAGAGTTTGAAATCATTTTTACTTTTAGTTCTTTTTACTTTATATGTCGTTTAGATTTTCTTTGTCTTACATATACTGCTTTGTATTGTCTAACAATGGCAATAAAGATATTTTATTGGGAAAGTAAAGTAATTTTTTCAGATGAGGGGATGGATGGAGGGAAGAAGGATGAGAAGTTTAAACAGAGGAAGCTTTTCAGAGTTAGGCTAGCTTTATACACAGCCATGAATCCATACATAATTTAAAAAGTTATTTCTGATTTTGCTAACATTATTTTGGTCATTATGCAAAACCACTGAGTTGAGTCATGTAGATACTCAGCTGTAATTTGTTCTATTGTTATCTTAATTTAATTTAATGATTATTTTATACTCTATAAGAAAAAAAAATTAAGCCTAAATGATCACTAATCACTCAGGGAGTTTTTCAAATTATATAATTTTTAAAAGCCTTATTGCTAACTCAAGTCTATGAGATGGAGCTTAGAAATTAATATTTTCACAAAGCTCTCAGATAATTTTTATAATAACTTACATTTGCAAACTGTTGGGTAAAGCCAGTTTGGTAGACTTTTTTCTGCATCCTCTCTCTTACGCAGATGATTAAGATGAAAAAGCACTTGAAAAATTATATGATCGTATATGGACCTTTCAGCTGTCTTGATGATCTGGACTAGCTTGTTAACATTGCCTCAACATCATGAACACGAACAACAAACAATTGCCATGTCCTCACTTGCTTGACTTGTAGACTCGGATCTTATAAGTAGCCTTGAAACATGGGACTTGATCTTAGAGGTAATCTGTAAACTTGCTGGGGAGACTGAGTTACTTGGTAAAAGAAATTGAACAGTGCACAGAAATTCTCGACTAGGCTGACCTCCATGCAGAGGGTTTTCCAATAGGGTCAAAACCCCTCCACATACAAAGAAACACTTTCCCTGAACTTAAAGTGCAAGTTTTCCCTAGATACCCAGGTATTGGCTCAGTGAAGCTGGAGGTACATACTCTAGGTATAGGTGTAGAATAATTTCCTGAATTTAATTTTTAAAAATATTTTGGTTCATTAATGCTTTGTAATTAATAACTGGGCTTAATGCTGTTTTACCCTCCAAGTGAGCAGAGTCTGGATCCTTTGGAACAAGAGGGGATAAGCCTATTCTTTGTACTCCAGCTAAGAAAACAGAAAAAAACCCCTAATTTCCAGAATTTGGGGGGTTGGGGAGATGATAGACTGTTTTGAACACTTGGATTTGCAGGAAGGAACTCCATGAGAGAGAATAGTGAAGGAAAATTGAGGGGGCTATATGTCCTCTGACAAGCTTGTCAAGTTTGTCTCAATGTGAAGAGCACAATCAAAATGATAGACAGTTAACAATCTGGACCAGTTTTCAATATGTCTCTGTATTATGGCCAAAGGAATTTGGAGTTTACAGAGATCCAAAGTAAAGTAATTTCCTCCTCATATTTTACATGGGGAAAATGTGCTGAGGAAAGTAAATAAACCTAAAGTAAAAGTACAAGAATACATATTTCTTGTCCTTTCACTCATCTGAAGGGCTGGAAAATGTCATCCCCACTCATTGTATCTTAAACATCTCACTTGCTCAGATTTGGATGAAGTCTTATACCCCAGCCTATAAAAAAATAAACACGAAGTCCTGTCAGATATGAGGCCTCGCATTTTAGCCACAAATTTGATCAATTTGTCCCTTGTGTCAGTAATTAGCAATGCCAAGAAGAAAGTGCAGAACAAACAGAAATGTGATTAGAATTACAAATGAAAACACAAGTCACCAGATTCAGACTAGAGTCTGGTTTTGATGAAATGCGCTGACTCTTTTCTTGGAGAACGCCATCACTCTGTGGCTGGACCCAAGGAGTTTCCTCCCTCAATTTTTCCATCCATTATTCTTTTTCCATAATATGTCATTCACTGTTATGTTAAAGGTGGCAAAGTCTTTTAAAAAAACAAAAAGGAAACAAAAAAGAAAACTTCTAGTTCTTCTAGAGATATTCCATATAATGTTCAAGGTCAAAAAACATTGCTTTCACTTCTCAAGGGGAGGAAACTTAACCAACTAAATATCAATTTACTTTAGGTAGTTTTGGAGAATATTTTTGTTCTCCAAATTCACTTCATAGTTTTATGAAAACTTTCACTTCCAATATGAACTGGTGAAGTGCTTTTAAAATCCTTTAAATTTGTTTGAAGTGCAGCTAAACTGTATTCGAATTCAGTAACTGTGTGCAATTTGTTTTCAGATTTAAAGTGTCTCAGTTTTGTTCCAGTGTCAGTCTACACTACCATAATTAAGTCTATCTTGGAAATAAAAGCATGAGTCCAGTTAAATGAATTTTCTTATTTTATTTGGCTCTCACTAAGAAGAGCGTTGTTACTTCTAAGTAAAGGAAGAGCAGGTTGGGAAGTGCCAAGTCAATGACACTTTTGAGTTAACTAGGTGTTAATGCAGTCTATCCTATGAGGATTTGAAAGGAGACTCTAGTTCCATTGTCCCACAGGTTTTTGAAAGTGGTTCAATCTTTTTTCAGATTGTCTTTTATACTGGATAATTTCTTTTGATCTCTTTAGAGTTCGCTGATTTTCCAGCCATCTCAGATGTAATGTTGCGTCCATTGAGTGAACTTTCTAGTCTATCATTCTGCTTTTTTATCTTGAATTTCTATTTGTTCTTTTTTTGAAAAATAATTTATAGGTGTCTATTGAGATTCTCTGTCTGTTCACATACTGGGATGGTGTTTTCCTTTAATTCTTTAAACACATTTTAATTCTTTATAACAGCTGCTTTAAAATCTTTGACTTCTATATACAACTATGGGCCTCTTGGAGTCACTGTCTATTGACTTCCTTTCTTCCTGAGTGGGTCATGCTCTCCTGTTCTTTGTGTGGCTAGTAATTCTTGATTGAAACTGAACATTATGGATAGTACATCGTAGCAACACGGAATACTCTTATAGTCTACTAAGGATTGGTAGTTTTTAATTTTAGGCAGTTAACTTGACTGGGCTAAGGCTGTTATCTTCTGATTGAAATCTCCCATGAACTCATAATTTTGTAGTCAACCAGAAATATGGACAGATTTATAGTTACATATTGGTATTTTTGCACTTAAGATTGTGTTCCTAAATTTCTAACTGCTCTTTCAGACTTGAACTCTGTCCTCTGTCACACTGAATGACTAAGGCTTCAGTTTTCTGGTTCTGGATATATGGAGTTTGGGGAATATTTTAAGGCAAAAATGCCACAAACTCACAATTCTTACCTATTTCAGTTGTGGATTTTCCAGTGTTAATTCTCTTCTGGTTTATTTTAAATGTCTTTTAATTATTTAAAAAAATATTTTGTCCAGATTTCATAATTGTTATTTGTGGAGGGAATTGCTTGAACACTTCACCCAATAAATATGGAAAACCAGACTCACTCACTTTTGAAAGGTATTTTTGCTGCATTTAGAATTCTGTGCTGACAGCTTTTTTCCTTGTATCTTTTTATCACTTTAAAGAAGTGTTCATTGTCTTCTAGCCTCCATTATTTCTAATGAGAATTTAACTGATTCAGTGATGTTTATCATTGCACCCTTTTATGTAATATATCTCTTTTTCTCCAACTTGGTGTGTGTGTGTGTGTGTGTGTGTGTGTATTTGTGAGTCTGTGTGTGTGTTGTCTTTGTCCAGCTTGGGGTTTACTAAACTTCTTAAATAAATATGTGTCGAAATATGTATTTTTCACAAAATTTGGGAAATTTTAGCCATTATTTTTTCAAATGTATTTTCTGCTTCATTCATTCTCTTCTCTCCTTCTGGAATTCCAATTATATACCTTGGACTTCTTAAATTCTTTTAAAAAGAGTATTATTTAAAGAAAAAGTAGTAACATTGCTTAGTGAGATTTTAAAATGTAGCAATAAAATATATTACAAAACTGAACAGAATACGAAGGATAGAAATGAAATTTTACTGTATAATCTCATATATTATGTATATACTATTAACCCCAGTTAACCTGTAGTAAATTAAAGGTCCATAGTTTAATCCCTAGAGCAACTGTTGAAAATAATTCAAATACGTGTAGCTAGAAATAAAAAACAAAAACCAATAGAAGAAACAGAGAATCAAAATGTAATATTAAAAATATTTATGCCAGAGGAGAGAAAGAGTAATCAGTGGTATCATTTCATAAACTATATGAATGTCTAACCAATGTATTATATATTTGAAACTAATAATAAAATAAACTTAAAAAATATTTAATTAAGCCAAAAGAATGAGAAAAAGGATGAAGAGAAAAAAATAATAGGTGGGAAATATAGCAAATTAAAAGCAGGATGGTAAAATCAATTCCAACCATATCAATAGTTATGTTCACTATAAATAGATTGAACACTCCAGTTAAAAGGAAAAGATTGTCACAATGAACAAAAAAAAAGCCCCAACTGTCTATAAGAGAATGCACTTAAAACATAAACACACAGGTGAGTTCAAAGTAAAAAGATGAGAAAAGATATACTGTGCATACAATAAGCAAAAGAAAGAAGTTGTAATTATATTAATATCAAAATAGACTTCAAGACTAGGCATATCATCAGAGATAGAGAGAAACCTTTTACAAAAAGAGAATCAATTCATCATGAAGACATAAAAATCCTAATAAGAGAACTTCAAAATATGTGAAGGAAAACTGACAGAACAAAAGGGAAAAATAGACAAATCCACAATTTTTAACATCCCTCTTTTAAAAATTAGTATAATAGGTGGATAAAACAAGTAGACAAATATCAATAAGGACATGGAAGATAGGTCAACTAGTTTGACTTGATTGAAACTTATAGAATATTTCACAAATAAGAATATGTATTTTTCAAAGTGAATATAAAATGGTTGCCAAGTTAGACCATATTCTGTTATAAAATAATTGTTAATAAATTTCAAATGGTTGAAATATAACATAGTATATTCTCAGAGTATAATGAAATTAAATTAGAAATTACAAATAAAATACCTAAATAAATTCCAGATATTTGGAAATTAAACATGTGTCAAAGAAAAAATATAGAGAAAATTAGAAAATATTTTAAACTGAATGATTATAAAAAAATACTTCAAAAGCTGCGGGAAATTGTTTAAAAGGTCATTTATTTTTTAAAATGCTTATGTTAGAAAATGGCAAAGTTCTCAAATCCATTATCTCAGTTTCTAACTTAAGAAACTGAAAAAAGAGGAGCAAATTAAAGTAAAAAAAAAGTATAAGAAAAAATAATAAAGAGCAGAAATGAATAAAATAGAAAATGTACAAGCGATGGAGAATAATTAACAGTTGAAGGTTGTTTTTAAAGAAAGCGATAAAATTGAATTGACCAAGAAAAATGGAGAGAATTACTAAATTACACAAGTTACTAAAATCAGGAATGAAAGAGAGGATTCACTAGATAGATCCTACAGATGTTAACAAATGATTTGGGGTGATGGAAATATTTTCTATCATAATTGATATTTTGTTACCTTTGTGAAAACTCATTGAATTGTACACTTAAGGTCTAAGTATTTCACTGTAAGTAAATTTTACCTTAATTAAAAAAATTAAATTGCATGTATCATGTCTCCTTTTGTGTATGCTTTTGTGCCAACCAATGTTTAGGTAAGATTTGAATTCATTCAACCCATCCTGTAACTTGCAAATGCAATCTTTGACCTATTCATTTTGTAGTTACTATAATTCTATGTTCTTATTTCCTTTTTTCTTAGATTATAAACTTAAGTAGAGGACTGCCTCCTTAGTATGCTGTGTTCCAAGGACCTCATAAGTTACTATCAACTTCCTGGGTGTTTGACAAATAACTGGATAATTTCTCAAGTCTTGGCTTTTGATCATAATTAAAGTGAGCAGAGCTAAACCAAGATAGGATCAAATATCCGGCATTTAAGAGGGTGAATTAGAACATGTATTTATGTGTCTTGGTGCATATATATAGCTCTCTGTTCCAAACAGATGACACATGTTTTGGGTTCATTTCACATTAGCTATTTCTTTTCTCTTCATCACTGGGTATGATTAAGACTTCCCATTTTTAATGGGTCTAGAAAGTAACCTCAAGAATGTTACTTGTAAAAAACCTCTTGAATAAAGTTGAAGATTACTATGACTCACTTCAGAAACTTCATTAATGGAAATGAAATCACACAGGATGCAAAGGAAAAAGTCCCCTGATGTCTGTTAAATAGTTAAAGGTGTATGCAAGTGTTTACACCATCCTTGTGGTTAACATAATTAAAAAAAAATAATAAAATGGGAGGAAAATATCAAATATGCATTGGAATCTTGAACCAAAGAGAGTAGGTAAGGTTAACTTCTAAGGTTTTGCTTTTGCGTAGGACAAGAAGAATTAAGAGGATGGATGGGAGAAAGAAAAAGAAGTGGAGGACAAATTGGCATGATGAGAACTTTTTTTAAGGCATTAGAAGCTTCAGTTCTATTTGGTGGCCACATGCTATTTTCACTATCAACATTTATTGTACATTGATTTTGTACCACATGCTCTGCAAGGCTCCATGGCTGTTGAGGCAGTCCCTGCCTTTGGGGGCAGTCTGGAACTCATGAGGACACTGCAGGTAACATGTACAAAGTACTTCACATTTCTGGACACTTGGGAAACTTTCTGTCTTATTGTGTTTGTTCACTTTAGGAATTCTGTACTCTCCTCGCCTCCCCACTCAGATTTCTTATGAAGAAACATGCTATGTCTTTTAACTTCATCTTTTATTTTATACAGCACTTAATGCACTGTAGGCAGCATAGCATTACTGTCTTTAGGCCCCAGCAAAGGGACCTCTGCCTTAGGCCCTGTGCCTCTGAAGGCTCCATCTATGATACACACAACTATAAATGTATTAAGGCACCCGTGTACTGTGTGTCACTTGTGAGGTGATCTCAGCTGTGGCACAACATGACCTGTAATCCTAAGCAGCCCCTCTTGAGACTAATAGCATCCATTTCTTCATCCCTTGCTCCATGTCCTCAAAATAAAAGGTGACCATGTCTGATTGGTGAAGGTTGTAGGCTGTGCCACTGCCAACATCAGAAACAAGCATCATTTCTGAGAGAAGGGTTTGAGGAGCAGAACTGCTTAAGTAAGTGAAAAATTCAAATTAATTAACTTGTCAATTTCTTCTCTCAGATAATGTGAATATAGTACATTTTTGCATAATGAATTATCATATCCCAGTATTTCTGACCATTCATTTTTTCGCTTGCTCATGATAATTGAACATGATATCTAGGGAAACATTTTGTAATATTAATTTATTACTCTTAAATTGATAAATATGTATATAGGTCTAGATATAACGTATGAAATGTGATATGAATTCTTTACATTAAAGCTTGCATATAGATATTGATTTAAGAAATGATAAAATTATCATATAAATTTACATGATAAAATTAAAATATTGTGTAATATTATAATTCATCATCTGTGGCTTTATTAGTGTTTGAACATGACATAAAATTCATGAGTTGTTTCTGAATCTAATTCATGCTTTAGAGATTTTACTTCAGTGGCTGTCGTCTCAGGAAAGTTTCTCCGAACTGAAATTACTACAAAACAAACAAAACTTATATAGGAACTTTTGTGGTGCAAGAAAGGTCGTATAACTTAGAATTACTATGGTAGAAGCAAATTAGGTGGAAATCTTGATTATGACCAAATAATCAGTGATGTTGCTAGGCCTAAAAATAGGAAAATAAATAAATATCATGGAATAAATGTGATAATGAAATACGTATGTTTTTGTTTTGTAGCTCATCAGTTATCACTGGCTCATCAGAACACCTAGACGTGTGAGTAGTAATTAAATTCAATTGTCTTTGATATTTAGCTGACTTTTGATCCTATAAAAAAGTTTTATAAATTAAAATTTTTTGTTGTTCTGAAAGGTAACTTGTCTAGGTAAGAGGGTAGAACATATTTTATTTGAAAGTTTATTACTGTGATTTATGACATCAAGTATTTTCTCTATTGAATCTCCATTTGTACTCTTGCCCTGGGCTAGAAGTCCCACAAGGAAGTATATGATGAATACATTTTTGTTTATTGGTTAATGTAAGATCTTCACGGGAAATAAACATTTCTTCATGGTTATTCAAATGGTTTTCATTTGAAAAAACAAACATTACTTTGATTTGCTGAGAATCTTTTTTTAGCAGTTTTAAGTGAAAGTTCCTGGTAAAGGACTTTTCTTCTGAACAACTTCCATGTTTTAAAATAGCATTTGAAAATGTGTGGTTTAGTTTCCTTCTCCCTTTCTGACAGCCGTAATGTCACGAGGTGCGCAGAGCAAGGTGAGCATCGCGCATCCCACAATCCTGCAGGGCTCTGCCCTGCGCGGAGAGTCGGCGCCAGTAGCAAGAGGAGGCCTTTGGTGTTTGCGGGCAGCACTGTGTTGGTTTTAGAACTGAGCAGGGTAAGGAGGGAGTTCACGTAGAGGGGCGCCCCAGATTGGAGTGTCAGAGCCCAAGCAAGGTGAAAAGGGAGCCCAGTTGTGGGGCAGCCAGGCATGAGGTTTCAGAGCCTGAGCAGAACAAAGAGGGTGTCCACGCAGCGGAGACATGGCAGCAGTGATGACAGATGGAGTACAAACAGAGGGGCTGATCAAACGAGTACAGACATCAAGAAAAACGGGAGTCAGGATTTTCAGTGTTTAATGGAAAGGGACAAAACTAGAATGAACGCTGTGGTGTTTGGTGGGAGTTGGTTCTATTTGTGTGAACTAGTGGACTTCAATAAATATAGGAAGTCAAATTAATAAATAGATATAAATATGGATGTGAATGTGTGTGTGATGGCCATTCAGTAGCACCTATGCCCCCCACCCCAATAACAATGAACACTGTGTCATCTAAGTTTCTGAATGTCATTTTCTACTAGAAAGAATCAGGGCTTTCTGGAGATGACTGATTCCAGGGCTCAGTCAAAACTTTAGGGATATCCCTAAAGCCAGAGAGTGTTTTCTGGGAATGATAGGACCATGTGAAAAGAACAAAGAAGCCAGCTTAAAGGATATTCCATTGATCAATTTGAGTACTAAAAAGATGATAACCCATTGGTGTATAATATGAAGTCATGAATCCACACTAATAAAAATTCAGAAGGAGAAGGTCTGGTGAAGAGTGGGATATTCACATTGTTTCGAAGTACCTCTACAGAAAATTGTTAATTATAAAGAGAAGAGTAAGTTTATAGTGGAGATGTCTGGCAGACACCATTTTAATCAAATTATTAAGGCTGACATTCTCAGTAAAGGAATAAATCAGAATCCTGCACCACCTGATGGAATGCAATGAGATCGCAGCATTGTTTCTGTAATAGTCCTGCCAAAGATGCGTGGGGCAGCCAGGCACGAAGCTTCAGAGACTGAGCAGAATAAAGAGAGCGTCTACGCAGGGGGGACATGGCAGCAATGATGGGAATGTAATGAGGAAACATCGAACAACTCCACATCGAGAGACATCTGTAAAATAATTGGCCTGTGTCAAGACCATGAAAGTCAAGGGAAGGCTGAAGAACTGTTCTAGGCTGAAGGAGACTAGAGACAGGACAATTAAATGCAATTCGCGATTGTTAGTGTCGGTGTTTACTTTCTGATTGTGATGGTTATACTGTGGATCTGTGGGAGGACGTTCTTGTTTGTAGGAAATATTAAAGTATTTGGTGGTGGAGAAAGGGACATCAGGTTGGCAGCTTACTCTCAAATGGTTCAGGAAGAAAAGGTCTTTGAATTCTACCTGCAACTTTTCTGTAAGTTTGAGATTGTTACATGACAAAAAAAAAAAAAATTATACTAAATATAAAGAATTAAAAACAATCCTTCAAATTGGCTAATTGTAATTCTAAAAATGATAGAAAACAACAAATCAGTTTTAGCCAACCAGCCTAAAGACATTTTAAAAGCCCAATTTAAGTAAGACAGCCCAAGTTGGTCTAATGAAATGGCAGATGTGCAAGAAACTTTGTGCCTCGTAAGTGATACATAAGCACAAAATACCATACACAAGGGAGAGAAGTCCCTATCACCAATGAATACTGAGTACTCACCACTGGTCAGAGACTGCTGAGTGCAGAGTATATTTGTACATTATTGAGTAGAAAATATGATGCTAAGACAGAGCATCGTAAGAAGCTGCATTGTTAATTGATTGCTTGATTTATCCTGGCTCTACCATTTGCTAGCTGTAAGACTTGGACAAGTCACTTAATCTCTCTGTGATTCAATTTCCTCTTATGTAAAACAAGGATAATTACAGTGCCTACCTCATAGGTACGCACGCGGTGAACTTTAAATGAGTTAGTATATGTACGATACTTAGAACACTGCCTGGTACAAAACAAATGCTACCTGAAAGTGTTAGCTATTGTCGTTATTGTTATTAACCAATTCATTAATAATGCACGAGGCATTCTTCAATATTAATAATGATGACACCATGGTACATCTCCTTACCAGATGCTGAGAGAAACTTTCCCTGCTATGGAAATTTCTTATATGCCCCCCCAAACTCTAGCCTGTGGACCCTCCTTAATGGCAAAATCTCAGTACCCACCATGGCCTGACCTTAGCTTTTCATCCTGACCCCACTGGCTTGGCTGGGAGCCCTTGGCCTGCATATCTAGAAAGTATCTTATACTTCTGGCAAATGGTTGTTTTCCTTTATGTGACTTTGCCTTTAGGACGTTTGTCTCTTCTTTACCTTCTTTTAGAACTAGTCAAATTGTTTGGCACTAATGAACAAACACCACTTCCTCTGTGTCTGGACAGCTTGTCTGCTCACCTGGAGAGCTTGTCTGCTCATTCTATTTTGAAGTCTACACAGTATTTTAATGAATTTGAAACCAAAATACTTTTGCATTTTTATTTAATGTTTTATATTTCAATAACCATTCCATTCCTTGGCCCCAAATGTCTATGATCATGAGCATATTGAACACTGACAAGAGGGCTTCTGTTATTTTCTCAGGATCATGTGCAAAATTCTAAGCCTTCATTATTGTTATCAATCAATAGTTATACTTTAGTTCTTGTTTGTTTGCATCTGTGTATGGAACTCATTTAGGCAACTCTTTTATGGTCTCTGAGTCATTTACGTATGCATTTTATTGCTGTGTCACTGTGAAGAACAGATGGCGGTAAGTATATTTTGACTTGATTTAAGGACTTGAATTTCCCTTGCATTTATGGATTGCCATTCTTAATGCTGCCATCTCTTTTAAAGTAGCTTGCTTGTGAGCATCTGAAAATATGCAGCAAAAACCTATGTGTCCTTTATCTCATCTAGCACTTATGCCTAAGTGTATATACCAGTGGATAGAGAACGAGTTTCAGAGTCAGGTGTAGCTGCATTTAACACTTTCTTATTCAAGAAAATAGTTCATAATAGTCATATGAGTTTGGGTACATTTCTTCATCAACAAATGGGGATATTGACCGTTAACTCCCCAAAAGACCATCAGAAAAAAAAACACATCTATTGATCAAATGAATCCATTAGTATGGGATTCACTACAGTAAAGGTGAATATCATCTTGATAGAGATTTAGTAATATGTTAGATGGGAGAAGTCAAGGGACGATATTTATAGGATTTAGAGTTAAGCTGGATAATTTTTAAAGTGGAGAATTAGTTGAGACTGGGCAGAAATTGTGACATAATAGCTTTGGATTGGTGGGCCCAGTGAGGTGAGTATGCAGGTAGTTTTGGAATTAATCTATTTAAGTTGGTTCCCAGGAGCAAATAGGCCATTTTTGCTCCTTTTCAGTACCGACTTACCCAGGGATAGGACGGTATGTCCAGTTCCAAGACCATTTAATGCAAGTTCAGGAAATTTGTTAGTTTCAGTTCTTAGTGATCAAATTATGTCATGGTATTGTTGAATTAAATGGAATACTGTACATAAATGAGACTGGTACTAAGTGCTCACTAAGATGTTAGTTTCTTTTCTCTCTCATCCCAGCTTTTGAATTCTGCTTCTTTGTATGGGGAACTCATCTCCATATAATAGCTTCTAAATCAGTGGTATACCATAGTGGTAGCACTCAAAAAAAGTTTGTTGAATGAATAAGTGAAAACCAAAAGAGAAAATTTAAAACAACAAAGTCAAAGTACTTTGAAAAGTTTTAATACCAGTTTAAGCCCATGAAAGTTGATTTCTTCCAAACATAATTATTTATTTATTGCCTTACTAAATGCAATTTTCTCAACACACACACACACACACACACACACACACACACACACACACACACACACACACACGCAGAGTCCAAACATCAGATGGTAATGACATTAGATCAGCCTCTTAGAACTGGTAAAGATACACATTAAAGCCTCTCAGGACTTTTGAAGGCACACGTATCCAAACCAGGAGATTCTGATTCAGTTAAATCTAAGCTGAGCATTTAGGAATCTTCTTTTTAAACAGTCCTCAGAGATTCTGGTGACCAACCAGGTTTGGGAATCACTTTCAGAAGAATACAGCCTTAAAGGCACTCACAGCCCAGAAGTCCCATGCTTTCGGATGCAATGTCTGGCATGTTTTTCTTTTCTGCCACCGGTCCAGTTTCAGTGGAGACAAGCAGGGTACATCCGGTGACAGGCATGCTTCGTTAGCTGCAGGGTTAATAAAACTGTGACTTAATTTTTTTGTAGGGACAGCAGGAGGGGAAGATGAACAGGAAAAGGAAATTAAAAACAGTGAAAATCTATTCTTTTTTAAAGAACTGGGACTCCCTTTATTCATTCATGTGCACTAGGTGTAAGGAGTTGAGGTATCCGCTGACAACAGATCATGGAAACCTCATCAAGAAATGTCTGAGTTTCTATAGAATTCGAAGCCCCATACTGATCTATTTTAGTTTCAAGGCAGGTGCTAATTCTTACGGCTACTGCAGGTGTCTCTCACCCTTTAGTATGGCATTGGACTAATCATAGCTACCATTTACTGGCAGCTGCTCTGTTCTGACAAGTGCAGCACTTTCTCTACCTTGTCTTATTTAATCCTCAAGACAACACTGAGACCTGTTTTCCTGATCTTACAGAAGAAGAAACAGGTTTGGAGAGATTAAATAACTTATCCAAGGTTAGACACCATGTAAATTACACAGCTAGCATTGAGACCCAGGTATTTTTTTTAGCTGGAAAACCTGTATTCTGCAGGCATCACAGAACTGTGGGTAGGATTGTGGACTTTGAGGCTTCCTGCCTTGGCTCTACCCCAGTTGTGTAACCTTGGCAGATTTGTTGAATCCCTGTGTGCCTCAGTTGTCTCATCTGAAAATAGGGTTCTTAGTCCAGTTAATAAATGGGCAAAGGATCTGTACAGATGGCAAATAAACAATAGATGTTCAATACCATATATCATTATGGAATTATAAATCAAAACTGTGATAACATACCACTACACACCTATAGTGAAAAGCCAGAAACACCAACAACACCAGATACTGGGGAGGATGCAAACCATCAGGAACTCTCACTGATTTTAGGTGGAAATGCAAAATGGTACAACCACTTTGAAAGACGGTTTGGCAGTTTCTTACAAAGCTACATGTACTCTTACTGTATGATCTAGCAATTATACTCTTCCATCCACTCAAATGTGTGGAAAACATGTCCACACAAAAACCTGCACATGGATGTTTATAGCAGCTTTATTCATAACTGCCAAAAGTTGGAAACAACCAAGATGTCCTTCAGGAGGTGAATGGATAAACAAACTGGCAATCTGTACAAAGGAATATTATTCAGCAATATAAAGAAATGATCTATCAAGCCACAAAGGACATGGAAGAAACTTAAATGCATCTGCTGAGTGGAAGAAGCCATAATGAAAAGGCTGTGCATTGTATGATTTCAACCATATGAAATCCCAGAAAAGAAAAACTACGAAGAAAGTGAAAATAGCAATGGTTGCCAAGAGTTCAGGAGTAGGGAAAGGGGGATGACAAATAGGTGGAGCACAGGAGAATTTTATGGTAGTGAAACTATTCTGTATGATACTGTAATGGTGGATAAATGTCATTACACATTTGTTAAAACCCACGGAACTGTACAACACAAAGAATCAACCCTAATGGAAACTATGCACTTTAGTTAATAATAATATGTCAATATTGGGTCATCAATTGTAATGAAAGTACTACACCAAAGCAAGATGTTAGTAATAGGAAAAATTGTGGGGCTGGAGCAGACAGTAGAGGGTGAGGGAGGGAAAGGAGGATTTGATAATATAATATAAATAAATGCCTGTCACAAAGCAAGTACTGAATAAATGTTTATCATCATCATCATCTCTATTGCTTCTTTGAAGGTGACCCAGACATCTGTCTGGAAGAAGCCTGAACTTTTGGTGGGAAATTTAGTGTGACCTCAGGCAAATAACATAAACTCTCTGTACCTCTGTTTCCCCCTCAATAAAATGGGATAATAATTGTACCTACTTCTTAGGTTGTGAAGATTTATTGAACTGATGCATGTAAAAGGTTAAGAGCAGTGCCTGGCTTGTAAGTGTGCACTAATTGTAGCTACTTTTAACTACTGTTTCTGTATTATCTCCCAATCCTAAGTACTCCATGGAATTCTGCTCATAGGCACCACCACCTAATTTTGTTTGTTGGTTGGTTTGTTTTGCTCGCTCCCATTTCAGCCGGAGAGGCCTTAGTATGGACACAGCACACTCAGATACTCAATATCTGTCGAACAAACAAATGGACAGAGCTATGAAAATGAAACCTGGACACCTCACCTGAAAGGAGCCATTTAGTATTCAGCGTGGTGAGAGCACTTACCTTACAGGTCTTACGTGCAGTATGAATGATTAGTACACTTGCTATCCTGGGGGTTCCCTTCCTTTATGTCTAATGTGCCTTGGGATCTTCTTGGTTTATTGAAACATTTGGACACTTTTTCTGTAATACCTAACTCTCCCTTCTCCTCAGATTTACCTGGACTATACTGCAATGACTTTCAGTCATTTGATCATCCCTGTGATCATAAGTTCATAGCTTTATGGTTGATTTTGAATTTGAAAGGCATCCTTTCTGGTATGTTAGCTTCCCTTCATCAAAAAATTTTTCCATAGTTTAACTTCACAGTCTGATATGAACTCTAGATTTCAAATAACCTTTAATCTTTTAGGGGGCAGAATTATAAATATACCACTAAACTTAACTTCTTTTTCTGGAATAGTGTATATACATATGTGTGTGTATGTGTGTGCATATATGAGAGATATGTATTGTTTTGTGTTTCATTATGAATTCTATAGCTATTTAATTAAAATATAAATCCACTGCATGTTCTCAAAACAGAATAACTTTTTATGAGTGCATAAAAGATTAAATTATCTAGATATAGCTTTTCTAGAAAAAGGTAGAACCAACAAAGACGGTTTTAACAATGCTTTTAGATGTGATAATTAAGAGTAATATTAATACATAAAAAATTAGAATCAAGTTAGTCCAAACTAAAAAAAACTAGGGAAAATGTATTTACAAGATATGACACCATTAGTGATTATTCTAATAATAGACTGAAAACACATATAAGAGAATTTTATAAATAAACTCTAAATCATAGTTCTTCACTGGTCTTCTTGATTTGTAGGTTCTTGGAATTCTCAGATATGAATCATCTTTTGTGGTGGTTTTGAGGATGCGTTTGGTTTATTGATGTTGATGGGGTGGAAAATCCTCAAAGGAGAGAACCCTCTCTCTCAATAGTTTATCAATGTTAGTGAAGGCTCAACCCTGTTACTGAGTCAGTCGACTATGCCTGCTGATTATTCCCGTTTCACCAGGAACCCATAGGCTTATAAGACAATGTTATTAAAGTGCTTCTTGTTCCTTAGAAGAGAGACACTTAACTGATATGAAGTGGACATATCTTTAATATTTTATTTTTTTTTGGAATTCTAGTTTTCTCTATCCCAGTACCTTGCTCATAATAGGCTCTGGGTCATTATGATAAGGGAGGGAGGACTGTGCCGGGCCAGGTGTGATGCTGTTCTCTAAGATGAGAAAATCAAGATCTCAGGTACTCAAGTGACTTTTCAATAGCCTACATGAAACTTGTCTTCCTGCCTGATTTACCTGTTCCCACACCATTTCCTGCAAAGGCATAAATGTCCCATAACTTCCCTAATTTTTCATTACTATTAGTTTACTGCCAACTGGTCTCACTGCCTCCAGGCTTAGCCCATTCCAATACATCCTCTATGTTGTAGCTGAAATGACCTTTCTAAAATGCAAATCTAATCCTATGACTCCTTTCTTTAAAATCCTTTAGTGGCTTTCTTTTGCTCTTGATAGAGTCAACCTTTAACAGGTCTAGCAAGGTCTGACACGATCACCCCACTAAAGCTCTCCAAACACATCTGTACCCTCATCTTGGATGGTCCTTTCCCCAATCTGGATAATTTCCTCATACAATCGTGCCAATCAGTACTTTGCTGAATACTCAAGGGGAACTTCCTCGGGCATTAGCCATATTTCATGTGCTCAATAGCCACATATGGTTAGTGGCCTAATGTTCTAGGATGCAGGCAACTTACGAATGGCTCGATCTGACTAGTGATCCTTTCGAGTCTTGATTTTAAGATCTTTTAAAGCAGCACCAGAGCAGCATTTCATCTACCCAATGCCCCACATATTTTGAGGGTTTCCAGTCTGGATTCTAGGAACAGGCACTATTCCAGGCCCTGCTAGTGGTAAAACCTCCAATAGGAACTGTTTTTTCCTTCCCTTGCTTTTCATTATTGAGCCATCTCTAAATAAACTGAATCGGTCAGTGTGTCCCAGTATAAGTTGATTCTCAAAAAGTGTTTGTGGTTGATAAGAAAGATGGTCCTTCCATGAAGCATTCTTGGGAAATGTCGAGACTCCCCGGGAAGCAATTCACACTCCATTTCCTATTTTCCCCTGCTCTAGTGCTAATGTGATTTCTTAAATGCTGACAATATGTGAGGAGTTAATTTTAGACTTGCCCTCTCTGCTAGAAACAGAAATATGAAACAATGAATTGATGATCCAAACAGCTGTCTGACCTTCTTCCCATTACTTTGTCAATCATAGCATTGCTCTCTGCCCTGGGTTTTATGAGTTTATTTTTAATATCCCCATGGAAAGTAATTTTCTCCATTCACAAACTAAGATGCTCCATAATTTGCAATCTTCTGGTGCCTTCCCAACTCTATTGAGCACTTGATCACGCTTTTTTTAATGTCATTTCCTAACCTCTAGGCATGGCTATCTTGCCATGCCAGCCTCCTCAGTGGCTGGCTCTCTATCATTTCTCTCTCTCTCTCTCTCTCTTACTCTCTCTCTCTCTTAAAGGGTAATGCACAAAATAGTGTCTGCGGTATGGTTCTCTTTTGTGGAAATTCCAGAATATGCATAGAATTTTTGGAAGGAAAGAAAAATGATTTTTTTTCCAGGGAGGAAAACGAGTTGCTTGGGGAGAGGATAGGAAAGGAATAAGTTTTTTTCAGTGTGTAATTTATGTACATGATAAACATAAAATTCAAAAGATACAAGAAAGCATACGGCAAGATTAAAGCAAGCTGGTTTAGGACAATGTATGTTACAGACTGAAGTCCAATACTTTTAATATTCAAAAATATTACAAATAAAATGCTCAAAGGTAAGGTAAAATCAAAAGTCCTGACATAGGTGACCTTTAAACAAGTACCCTTTAAGAAACTCTTCATGTTTGATTTATGTAACCCACATGGCAGCTGTAGATATATTTTAATTAGTTTCAAATATACAGTGTATTGGTTAGACATCTATATAGTTAATAAAACGATCCTCCAATTGCTCCCTCCCTCCCCTTCACCTAAGCTGTGCTCCCCATCCCATGACCATCCATCAGCTACTAATTTGTACTTTTTAAAAAACCTCCACCACATTCTCCTAGCCCTGCAAACCCTCTCCCCGCTGTCTGATACCAAATTGTCCACTATATTTGTGAGTCTGTTTTTGATTAGTTTGTTCTTTTTATTTCTTAGATTCCACATATAAGTGAAATCATATAGTGTTTGTCTTTCTCTGTCTGACTTAAATATCTTCTAGGTCTATCAAAGCAATATCTTTTTCCATCTCCTTCCTTTTCATGTGTAGGGGTCTTGTTTTTTTGTTTTTTTTTTATCTTTTCAGCCACTCTATCTTTTGGTTGGAACACTTAATTCCTTTCCATTTAAGGTACTTATTGACAGGAATGTAGTTGTTAACCATTCTTTATTCATGTTTGTGATACTTATTTTTCTTCTTCTCAAAGAAGTCTCTCTAACATATTCTGTTATACTGGCTTGGTAGTGATTCCTTTAGCTTATTTTTATCTGGGAAGCTCTTTATCTGTCTTTTAACTCCAAATGATGGCTTTGCTGGATAAATTATTCTTGGTTGTAGATCCTGATTCTTCATCCTGTTGAATATTTTATGCCAAGCCCTTCTGTCCTTTATAGTTTCTTTTGAGAAATCAGCTGCCAGTCTTCTGGGTGTTCTCTTATAAGTAATTATCTGTTTTTTTCTTGCTGTTTTTAATATTCTTTCTTCATATTTGAACTTTGGCATTTTAATTATGGTGTGTCTTGGTGTGGGCCTCTTTGGACCCTGAATTTTGGAATTCTTTGAGCTTCCTGGAGTTTTATGTCCATTTTCTTCACCAGATTAGGGAAGTTTTCCATCATTATTTCTTCAAACAGCTGCTCAACATCTTGATTTTCTTTAGTTATGCCTATCAGACGAATATTTGGACACTTACTAGTGTTCCATATCCTCCTTAAGTTATTTTTATAGTCTTGGCATCTTTTTTCTTGCCGTTCTGATTGAGTGTCTTTGGCTTTCCCATTTTCTAGATAGGGCATTTGATCTTCTTCTTTATTCACTTTGTTTATTCCTTTGTTTATTCCATTTAATATACTTCTCATCTCAGATAATGTGTTCTTCATTTCAGACTAGTTCCCTTTAATAACTTTCATTTCCATTTTTATGTTTTTTATCTCTTTGTTAAAGTTATCTACACTTCCCCAAAGTTCATTGAGCATCTTTATAACTAATGTTTTGAACTCTGCATCTGTTAGATTACTTGACTCCATTATATCTGGATCTCTATTCTGTTTTCTCATATGATTTCTGCTTCTTTGTCTTCCCATTTTGGCTGTCTTTCCATGTCTGTTTCTATGTATGAAGCAAAGCTCCTAAGTCTCCCGGTCTTATTAGTGTGGATTTGTGAAGTAGGTGTCCAGTGGCACAGTCCTGAGAGGGGTTCAGCTATGGGCCAAACTTAGCCCAAGCCTCTACCCTTTTGGGACCACCTGTTAAGATTCAGCAAGCAATCCACAGATGCTGTGCTTATAGTTGCCTCAAAAAGCCACACTAGAAACTGAGGGCAGCTGCCTCCAGTGTGATTCTAGGTGTTGCTCAGCAAGGAGCACCTGACTCGCTGAGGATACACCTGGATGTGGCTTGGGTGGGGTTGCAAGTTGCGGGAGGCAGAGTTTCAGGGAATCCTCTGGGCGGAGCGACCTCTGTTATCCAGTTTGATGACATCTCGGCTATGGTTGTGTTGTGTCCGTGTACTGGGAAGGGGAAGGGCTCAATAAGGAACAATGGATACCGTGGGCACTTCTGTACAGAGCAAGTCTTACCTTGGCCCTTACTCCCACAATGTCTCCCTGTAAGTCCCTGGTGCCCCCTGCATGCAGCTGAATGGACACTGCTGCCCAGAGTGAGCAGGTCCGTCACCACAAAAATTCGTTTGTGGACATGGCCCCTTTAAGACGCTTCTGCCACTGCCGCAGCCTACGTCTCACTCAGCTGCTCCAGACTGAGCAGCCCCACATCCTCGCCCCATCCTACATTCTGCCATTGCAGGGTACTTTCTTGGCCTTCTCTCTAGCTGTATGGCTTGTTTATCTAGATCCCAGGCGATTTTTCCTTGCTGCTGCTCCTTGTTTCCATCACAACTTTGATTTGGTCCCCAGAGGGATGAATAGAGCCTCTATCATCTACACCATTTTTTTCTCCCTACAGAAATGCAAAAGTTTTGTTTATTCCACATTGAGGGAGGAAAATCAATTGAACTTGCATATGAAAAAATTCATTTGTACATCTCTGGACAAGAATAATTTGGATCACTATAAGTTGTATACAAATTACAGAATTGTAAATAGCTCAAATACCATAAAAGTACAAAGGCCCCACAAACCAGATATCTTGGAAGGATGTGCTAGTTTTCACTGAAGATATCCAGAAAACTCTTTGGTCCACTTCTAAGGCTTTCATAATTGTTCTTTTTATTCTCTTTCTCTCCCTCTACCATTTTCTGCTACTCTTTCTTTCCCTATTTGGTTTACTCATTCTGGTTCCCAGTGGTTAACTCTTTCCTTTCTAGATCCTCCCAACTCATGTGTTGGATAACTTATTTGTTCAGAAGTGCCATGAAACTAAACAGTGGTTTTCAAAATAATTTATTTCTTTCTCCTTTTGAACAAAATAAGGAAAACATGTTCTTGTGCTTAGGTTTCTGGTCCCTCTGATATTTCATTCAGCTGGAGCTAACTTTAATTGGCTATACAGTTTTTTAATATGTTTTTTCCATATCTTAGACTTCAAGTTTTTCTTTATGATATTGAAAAGTTCAATGCAGTTTACATATTATTTCCTTTAACAAGGAAGCTAAAAGCAAATGAGATGGAGAAAAATCCCATATTCTCTGTTGTTTGTTATATTTATATGTATTGATAGTGTCCAAATGGCAATCCCCTGTTTTATATATTCATTTACTTGCTCTGAGAATAAGGTTTTAGTTGCCTGCTGCATTTTCCAAAATTCTCAGATTATTAAGGGAGCTTGTCTCTGGTATTTGGTTCACAACTCTGATATTTATCTTTTATCATTTCTGTATTTATGTCCATCTAAATATGAACTATTTGGAGAGCTATAGGTGCTCTTTTTCTCCTTATATTCCTCTTCACTTTCTTTCTTACTGGGATGACTTATAATAGTACTTTTTAGAACGGTGTTGTAACAGTCAATAGTTATTTTATAGAGGAAAATTGGATTAAGGCTCTTGATCATTTATTCTCTGCAGTTCTTACTAAAAGATAATTGGCAAAGATAGCCACAGAGGGGGCCTATTAATGTTGAGACAGTATTTTCAGAAAAGGATGGCCACAGTGAGTAAACAAAGTGTCATTTGAAGAGTGGAGGTGAGTAGACCTCATGCTGGGAAAGAAAAAAATCTTGTGATAACAAGAACATAATGTAAAACAACCAAAGCTATCCAGCTGGGTTCACAATGATTCCCCAGTGATTTCAAAGCACAGCTAGGAGCTACTTTGCAGTGGGATTTTCAATTCTGAATCTTGCTAGATGTTAAGCACAGAGAGGAAGATCTTATGCTGCTCTTCTGGGTGCTTGGGGTACAGCTGGACAACCATTTGCTGTTATAAAAACTCACTCGCTGGGCTATGGGTTGAGGCTCCATGGCCTGGGGTGGGGGAGGGGAGCACTGGCTGAGGCAGGCACTGTAGTGGGTAGAAAGCCAGGCCGGGCTGGGTAGAGCTAGCCTTAGTGTGTTGTCAAGACAGGCACAAGACCTCTGCCACTGCTTTTCTTAGGAGACCTCTGCTGCAACTTCTAGAAAGATCAAGGTGGAGGGGGAGACTTTAGCTTCAAGATAAACTCCTAGAATTCACAGCTTTTTTTCTTTCTTTTTTTATGCAGTGTCCTTCCCTCATAAGCCCCTGAGTTTCAGGCAGTTTAGTTGCATAAACTGTAGAACAGTGAAAGGGAGTGGAAGGGCGTACAGTGTGTGACCAAAAACAAACAAGTAAACAAAGGTGTGCCAAACATTCTCTCATACTTTACATTTATTAACTTATTTAATCTCATCATAATTGAGTAAAGCAGGTAGTATATTATCTCCATTTTACAGATATGTAAATTATATAAAATTTTGCCTTGCAAAGCAGTAATCTATTTTTAAAAAATGCTCATGTTTTACACAATTTACAGTTATAACTAATCCCTAACCTTGGTATATTTAGGTGGAGATGGGAGTGAGGAATCCCTGTTTCTGGTTAATTGAGTTAGCTTCTGACCTCTAGTCTAAATCATTCCCACCTCCTGATCCTCTTTTAACTCCTGAGGGAATAGATTCCATATGTGAAGGTTGATCATGTACCTCTCAGCTGCTCATACCCAGAAATATTGATTTGGTGTTTGACACCACTTTGAAATCACACTGAATCTTCCAGCTTACTATAGATCATCCCAAACAACTTGATCTGTTTTTTATTGTTGACCTATCCGTGATCTCCAGTAATGTGGCCACAGGAGCAGGTCTCTGATGGCTTTGTGAGCCTTATATTTGACGAAAATCTTTGGCTGATACAGGGTGAAAATAGGACTCTTTGAAAATATTTTTTGAGTTATTCAAAACTGTATACAATAGAGTAATGAATCTTAACTTTGTTTATATGCTAACTATATTGTAATAGTCAATAGTTATTTTGTAAAGATAAATTAAGGCTCCTGATCATCCATTTTGTGTTTATTGTCTAAACATGTTTATTGAATCCCAAAAGAGTGTCAAATATTGCCGCTGTTCTTTTAAGAACAGTAACAGCTAACACAGAGTGTTTGCACTGTGCCAGGCACTGTTCTAATTGCTCTATGTATATTACTAAATGTAATCCTCACAACAACCTATGCAAGCAAAATGAGTTTGACTTGTTTTCTTCCTCCTGTCATTTCCTTCTAATTCAAGTCTCAAGTGGATGCAGTAAATAGTGGGAATTATGTCACAGGCTTACGCTTGGTGGCAAGGGAGGCTGTTTTGTTTTCACCTTAGAGATTAAATTTCTTCTTATTCTCTGAATATTTAATTCTCCTTCAAAGAGACTTTAAGGTACATAGGTCAAAGCCTATGATTCTGTTCTTCAATCTTCCCATTTAAAGACTCCTCCCTTCTGAGCTTCTACAAAATTGCTCCCCCTACTTGTCCCTACTTCCAAACTGCTCCTTCTCAGTCTCCTTGGGGCTATCAGCTAGTGATTTTCAAGATATCTGGATCTCTGGCTCCATCCAGATATTTCTCTTGGGCTCTACACCTGTGTATCCAACTTCTTAGTATTTCTCAATAGTGTCCCTCAGGCATCAAAGTGTTTTTGAAATCGAATACAATTTTTCCTAAACCTATTTAAAGAAGTAAAGAGCAGTAGAGTGTGATTTTTACTGATTATATCCTTCAAAGGAGAAGTTTTACATGAATGTGGAAGAATAGTGGTTCAGATGTGGTAGTGAAGAACAGGACAGATTCTCACCTCAAGTTCTGGCTCTAGGTACATGGGTCATGGCAGATGAGTATCTCCTAAGGAAATGGGATTTCTGAGACCTCAAGACCTTGTGGGAGAGCCAAGTCTCCGTTCAGAAGGGGCAGGAAAGGCTTCAACGAAGGGATCAAGCTGAATATAGTTTATGGGCTAAGAAAGCATGATTTAGAGGGCATGATCAAGAGAGGAAAGTAGCTGAAAGGAGAGAAGCATAAAGATGATAAGCACTACTGTTTATTAAGCTTCTTAAGGATGGGTGTCAATCATGACCATCTTTTCATCCTTAGAACCTATTTCAGTGTTTGGCGTATTCTAAACTCTGAGCAAATGTTTGTTATAATGAGATTGTTGTAAATAGTTTTTGATTGTTTTCCAGAAGAAAAGATGTGGTAAAAAAAATTATGTTCTCTTTTGATAAGGGCTGAGAAAAGGGGAAAATAGCTTTGGGCATTTGGAGGGCTACAACTCAATTCTACAAACATTTAAAAATGTCTACCGTGTTCGTCACAGTTGAGTGTAACACCCACATCTGTGCATCCTTTTTCTCCGATCAATGAGTTAATTTCATAGTCTATGATTCTCTTTCAGGCAGATTCTCTTCCTTCTCCCAGCACTTGGGGGGAGGTGGGAGGGGAAGATATCTGTAAAAGAAGTTTTGTTAACAGAAATTACATATCATAAATGTCAGTCATTGGGTTATGAAAACTAAAATTTCCCATTCTGCAAATCCTCCCTCTTTTAGATATTTCACTCATGGTGGCCGAAGACATTTCTAGGTTCAGTTTCTCCTAATGATGCTAATTGATGGCCGATGATGAAGCATCCCTGCTTGCTCATTCTGGCTCCCACCTAGGCATTCCAGATCTCATAAGCAACTTTCCTCTGTATGAGAGGTTCTCGGGTTTCTGAAATCTGTCATCTATGCCTCATGGTTTTCATAAAGGAAAAAAAATGTAATTCCCTTCTTTGCATGATGCCACTTTCTGTGCATGTGCCCTCTGGTGTGTGGCATTGTCTCCTCCTTCATTTGATAGAGTTTTTGTAGGACATAGAGATCATTCAGTCATCCCCTGGACTCTTATCCCAGCCGGGCGGTAGACCTCTGTCTCCATGCTCTCTCCGTAGCATATACCTCCATCACTATCAATTCCTTTTGCAAATTCACTAATTCAGCATGACTTAATTACATTTGTGAGAACAAATATTGGTAAAGTTTATCTTTGTTTCAAGGAGCTCACTATCTATTGTGTGGTGCAGACATAAACACGTGCTAGAATTGAATGGTAAACAAAATATTGAGGGAGTACAGGAAAAGAACCACTGAGAAGGAAGGGAAGCTAGAAATATCAGAATAGAATTTTAGAAGTTCTAATTTCAGACTCTGTATCTTTCTTGGTAGAAGTTCTAGGCAGTTGTAAGGACTTTCTGCAGGGAAGGACAGAGGCAGTTTAATTGGAACTCTAGTCACAGTTCTTTAAAGTCATCCCTCTAAATAAACAGTGGCTTTGTCTCTCATGTAAAAAACACAGGGGCTCTCAACTGGTTTGCCAAAGCACATGGGTGTATTGTGAATCCCTCTCAAATGTGTTACCAAATTTTGACAAATTCGTAAGATTATAGTCGGATCTATCTGAGATTCCTACATCATACTGAGCTCAGAAAGAACTTTCAGCTGAGTGGGTCCTAGAACTGAAGGTAGAGTAGGAATCAGAAGGCGGCAAACGAGAGGTAAAAAGCAGAGTGTATTGTCAAACCAGCCCCAAGAAAGGTGGTGTGTTTACTGAACACATGCAGCTTTGGCCTGCGGATAGCAACGAGAATATGGACAGGGCAGAGCACAAGCAGATAGTGTCGGGGGTCAGCCAAGGAAATGGGGAAACGACTGGACATGCTTTCATAGACCCTGAGATGTGAGATGCTGTTACACTGAGTAGTGATGGTGGTTAAACATTGCTGACTTTTTAGTGCTCTTTTAGGTCTTTTAATCTCTTCAAGTGTGCCATTAAAAACAGTATTCAAAGTGGTACACACACACACACACACACACACACACACACACACACACACACATAGTGTGGGTTGAGAACTACGGTGTTTGTACATCTAAAACTAAAATGGAAGTTATCTCCCTGTTCCTTTTTCTTATCAGGTACCTACCAAGGATTTAACATCTCTCACCTCAAATGAGTATCATCTGTTTCCTTTTTATCTGAGCCACAGAACCTGAGAGCTCATTAAAATCTGAGAAATTTTATTAACTATGATAGTTTTCTCCCTATTTTCTTTATCTTCCTTTCACAAGCAGGATTATGAGGTTGCTTGATAGGTTTTTAATATTGTCATGAAAATCTCCCTTTGGGCATGTTTGTGCAGTAGATAATGTAACCTTAAGAGACTTATTTAAATGAACTTATTCAAATGAAGTGGGCAGACACCACAGAAGCAAATACATTTCAGAGTCCGTTCTCTTCAACAACTGTTTGTTATCTCATTTGTAATAGAACAAAGAACCACAAGACGGAGCTAGTGTTTAAGAAATCACAGCTCTCAGTTGGGTGGTTGATGTGCTGGTTAGACCGTTAAGGGAGACATTTATCATTACTTCCATTTCAAAGCCTACGCGAGCCTTACCTAACACTGGTAAAGCAGTTTACACAAGATGAGACAAAGAGTGAAGTTTGTAACGGCCCAGTATATTTAGTTACTGTAATGATGTTTGACCTTGCTACAGCACTTTACAATTTAGAGTACGTTTCACGTTTTAGGGTACATGATTACATTTGATCTTCACAGCAACTCAGAGATTGCTGGGCAAGAACTAGCGTTTCTATTTTTGATATTGATAAATGGAGACAGGGTATCTGCAATACAAATAATAGGATATGTCAGGATGGTTATCCTGGACAAATGAGGTTGCAGGCTCAGTTTTCTTCTCCTTACCTTTTTTTTTTTTTTTTTTAAACTATCAGTTCTTCATTCCTTTTGTGGGCATAGACTCAGTCTCTGGTCACATCCACTGGGGATATAGAGTAAAAGGACAGGCAAACAATGTGTGCAGGTAGAAATCTCCCAAAATAAATGAACAAAGGAAGGTTGTCTGAGTTCCTTCCTAGAAATCTTTGGTGTATAGGATTCTTCATTATAGCAGGGGGCAGGTGTGAAGCCGAGCACCTCCTCCTGTGTAGTGCAGACTGTTCTGCAAGCCAACGCTGTGATTATTATTTAATGTTAAACGTTAGGGAAGCGGCTCATCCCAGGCCCCTACTCCAAGCATTTGTCCTCAGAGACAAGTCCACCGTTTTGATGTTTGTCAGACAATTTGTTTCTGTTTTAACCATTCTGATCATAACAGGTTGTGCTTCAGCTAAAATATATATATATATATATATATTTTCCCTTGGCTTTTGGTAAACTATTCGCTAGATAAGAGTGGAAATCGGGTCATTCAACAAATTAATCAAATGTCCGGAGCATGCATTTGACTTTAGGTTATCTTTAAAGTAACACAAGACAGCGAGCTCTTTTGGAGTGCAGTCACTCTGCGAGTCTGACCTCTTACAAATACAACTTCATTCATTAACACTGGTTTTAGAGTCAAGGTGGGGCAACTTTCACAAATGAGGCTAAGAATCCTTAGGAGAAGCAGGTGTTCTAAGAGCCTCAGAAGTCCCAGAGGCTCCCGCCTGAATCGGAGCAAAGGAAGAGTTTCATCCTACTATCCCAAGACTCACGGTGACCTTGCTGGGAGTCAGTCCACCAAGAAAGCGCCCGAGGAGCGTCCTGAACGCCGTTTGCCCAGAAGGTGGCGCTCCCACGCGGCGTCGGCCCCACCACAGCTCGCGGTCGGACTCCCGGCGGCCGCGGGACCCCGGCTCGGTCCCCCGCAGACCCGCGCCCGGTAGGGGGCGCCGCGGGCCCAGCGCCGCGGCTCCCTCCTCCCTCCTCCAGGCGGCTGCGGCGAGGCGAGCCCGCGCGAGTGCACTGCGAGGCGGGCCGCGGGGAGGGAGGCGCGAAGAGGGCGCGAGGGTGGCAGCCGGAGGGAGCCGCCGCCCCTGCCCGCCCGGCTCCCCGTGGGGCGCATGGGGCACTTCGAGTCGGGATCGCGCGCGGGCCCTGCGCCCCGCTTGCTGCTGCCGTGAGAAGCCGCGCCGGGACGCCCCCAGACCCCGCGCTGTTGGGAGGATGACCATGGCTGGGGGCAGGAGGGGACTGGTGGCCCCGCAAAACACGTTTCTGGAGAACATTGTCCGGCGGTCTAATGGTAAGAGGTGCATGCGGGTTTCGGTTACCAAGGCTTTTTATCCGTGCCTTCATCGCAGTCGCCTCCCGCCGCTCGCGCCGGCGGATGCAGCGGAACCCGGAGCTGTGCTGGGAGCCGCGGCGCGGGCGCCCGGGCTGCCGCCCGGAGCCGGGAAAGGTGGGTAGGGCGGGGCAGGGTCGGCTCCCTCCCAAGAAGAGAGCTCTCCGGGGGATGCCCGTGGGCCTTTCTCCCGCCTCTCGGTCTCCTCTCCAGAGAGCTTGACGGCTGATGCGCAAAGTACTGGGAAAAGTGATGGGAAGCTGGACGCCTCAGGAACGGGAGCCGGAGCGGCGGCGCGTTCCCCATCGGCACTGCCCACCCCTCGGTGAAGGCTCTCGGGGCGCTCCAGCTGCTGCATCCCGAGGCGCCGCCCCCTCACCCCCACAGGGGGTGCCAGCCGTGGAGACGCGCAGTTCTGGTCCCGGGCCCCGAGGGACCGCCAGACGCGGCTTCTTCTCTCTACCTTCCATCCCCGCAGCCCGAGGAAAGTCCCAGGTGTTGGGACGTGGGGACTTAGGGACGTGCTTCAGGCTCCCTGATTCCACTTCTTCACTCACCTGCCCTTTTCAGGGTTATGACTCACGAGGGGCAGAATTTCCTGGACTCAGGTGGGAAGTGGAGGGCACAGGTGCAGAACTGGCTAAGTGGTCACAGGTAGGAATCTGTCACGGTTCCTCCTTTCCAAACCCACAGCCGTGTTTTATACCCATAAATCTTGCTCACCTGTAAATTCCCAAACTCTCCGAGCCTGTAAATCTCTTTCATGACCCAATAAACCAATGCTCCCCGCCCCTCTCTTTCCCCATGGCGTTAAGATGGACAGTAGCATGAAGCGGTGGGGGGCGAGAGTCCCAGGAGTCGAGCTGGAAAGGAAAACATTTCAAACGCCTTTGCACCCCGGTGCGGAGTACCCCAGTGCGGAGTACACCCGTGCGGAGTACCCCGGTGCGGAGTACCCCCGCGCGGAGTACCCCCGCTGAAACACTTGCAGAACAAACAGGAACCTGCCAGGTGGAAGGTGCAGAGCACACCCGTTCATCAGAGGATTCAAATGAAAGGGGCCAGACCTACAGATGCTCTTTCCAGGCTCCTGGATCCCTCTCCTTCCAGAGACAGATGACATTCATTAGGAGGACGTGAAGAGCAACTCGGGAGATGGGCTTTAAAAATGTGTAAATATCTCAGTTTCAGAGCTTTAAGGAGCTTGTGCGAAAACTATGGGCTTCCATTTGGATTTAGTTGGAGATTCAGGGGAAGGGCATGACAAGTGACATGCTACTAAGAAATACTCTTTCATTAAAAATGATTTAAGTTTATCTTATAATGAAAAACTTAAGTAGGATGGCAAATCATCATGTATTATTTAAACACTCTTAGAAATGATCATTTATCATGTGCCTCAAGAATAAGAGTGTTGCAGAGTTTCTGGTCAGTCACTTTTCTCTTCAAGGTCTTCCTCTTTTAAACTAAGGTGGCTTTTAGAGCAAGGTCACAGCTGTTACTTGAGGATGCAAGGGGATGATAATTAGTACATCCACAGCCACCATGAACTCTTCTACCATAACAAAACTGGAGGTTTATAGGTTTTTAAATAAAATCACTAAGTTAATGAATGCATTGTGCTTGCTATTCTTATTGGCCTGTTAGAGGGTATGGAGGCAGTTTTGCAAATTTGGGGATCCCCTTGCCAGTGACATCAACGTTCTCATAAATATCATCGACAATTCCATTTTTTGCTTTAGGGGCTGAGTTTTTTAAGTGAGAGGGAAATCCTGTATCTAATGTGTGCCATATTATGTTTTTGAGTGGATAGAGCAGTTAAGAGAATCTTATAATAGTCACCAAGTTTCTTGGGCTTGTAGGAATAATTTAATCCTGGAGCTAATTCCACAATAAAATAAGTTTTAAAAAATCCTGAAGCTGACACCACCATTAAAAAAAAAAAAAAAAAATCCCGGAGCTGAGAAGGGAGAATACTTTCCAGTTTAGTTGATGTTCTTCGGGCCACTCCCCCTCTGCAGGCACACATCGCATGTCAATAGAGTAAGTAGATGGGAATATTTTTAGTACTGGCACTTTAATTTCAGCACCAGTTCCAACAGCTTGACTTCTATCAACCAAACAACCAAACAGCATCAACGACAAAACTAAAACATGTTGTGAACTTTAAAAATTATGTATTATGTTTCAGAAGATTCTAAATCTTGAAACGTGGGATTTAAGTTTTTAGCGATTCTTTTCATAATACTTCTTGATCACAAAAATGTAGAAAAAAATGTAGACTCTTGGAAATATCACAATATCTATAGGCATCATATTATTTTACTGTGATGGAAAAAGTCTATTTAAAAATATTGATTGTGTCTCCCTAAAATCCACCAGCCTTTTTTTTTTTTTTGGACATTAGAGTATTTAAATAGTGTTTTACCTTTAAATAGCAATACTTTTTGATCACTTATTAGGTATTTTCTCTCAGTGGTCCTATGCAGTATTTTTATTCCTCTTTTAAAGATTGGAAAACTGAGTCCTAGGAATATTAAGTGACTCCTTCAGAGTCACAGGCCTACAGAGCCTGAGGCAAGTGTTCTTTAGAGAGTATCATTCATCCTTCTTGTAACATCTTTGTTTCCTCAGCCATTATGACTTAGCCTGTGGAACTGTTTTCATCATCTAACAAAAATACTCTCATTATATGCTAATGAATAATAGAACTGACTTTGGGGGCATTTGAATATCTGGTGTCTGAAATATCATAGAACTGTAGGATAAGAGGGACTTTAGATGCTATCTAGTCTGTCCTTCCTCATCATTGTACAGAAGAAGAAATTGTCGTGTGCGCATTTCCTCAGAGTTTTTAAAGGTCAGAACTGATGAGGCGCTGAGCTTCTTGACCTCAGTGCTCTGTTCCTTATGGTCCACCATGCAGTGACCTTCCTTGTTTTACCATTATTTTCTCAAGAGAAGCATAATTTCCCAGTGGAGAGTAAATAAAATGTTATAACAACAAGAACAACATCCATTTTGGCGAACAGCCACACTACCACATTTAAACAGAATAACAAAGGAGAAGCTAATTCTGTTTCAAGGAAGGGCAGCATTTTCACCTTTGTCGATGGTTTGGCCAAAGGCACAGGTTGGATAACAGGCACTTAACATTCATGTGCCTGTTATAAAATATTAAGTCACTTCTCATAAAATATCACCTTTGGTCCTCATAAGCCAGCAAAGAAGGTACAGTGTTTCCACTTCAGAGTTTTGGGAGCTAAGAATCCTCAGGGTAAATAATGTACCTACAGTTAGTAGAGGCAGAGTTAGAAAGGGCATTTAAAGGCAGCTCAGGGACCAGTCAGCAGTTGTGACTGGTTTCATTCCACAAAGATTTATTGAGCATACTTATTGAACATTGGGGATACAGTGGGGAACAAGAAGCCCCCTCATCCTGAGTAAATGACATTAGAGTGAATCTCGATCCAGGGATCACGCACTTATTCTACAGTGTTTTCTGGCTGTAACTCTTACTTAGGCCTGACATTGTATTAAAAAAACCACAAAAACACTTTGAAGGTGTTTATTGATCCTGATGGAACTAAAATCTAGTTTACTTTCTTTGATACATTTTGAATACCATTTGAAGTAGAAATTTGATAATTATCTCTTTTTTGGATCATTGGAAGTAGTCAGCAGTACTAATTAAGAGTCCAAATTTGATTTGATTTTGCTTATGGTCATATTGGCGATCATTCCAAATCCTTCTATTGACTTTGTTGCCACGTAGGCAAAGCCACCCTGTTTCTCTTTGTATTTATAGTTGGAAAGTGTTGTTCCAGAATATTTTTTGATGGATGCTTAAATCTACAGTCACTTAGCTTTCAGGATGCTTGCTGAAGCAAATAGGAGACCTGGTTTAGGAAGGCTGGCAGACCTTAGTGCCAGGAAACTATAAAAATATTACCCTACACGGTACCATTCGAGGAAGAACATATGTTTTAGTGTTCAGAAACCTATATTAAACAATTGTAGGTGCCAGTAGGAATCCATGCACATTAGCAGGAATGAAATGCAGCACATTTTGGTCCAGATTTATGTGCATGTATAATTTACAGATTGCTAAATCAGCTGTGTTTTTGTAGAGTGTTAAGTCGGTTCAGGTTGTTGATATAATTAGTTAACAAACAAGATGAGAGCCGCGGGTAGTGTTGTGTCTTCTCATAGGTGTGTTGAACCATGGTAATATTTATAAAACAGAAAACTGGTTAAAATCCATTCTTGCTCCAAAAAGGGAATGGATCATAATCTAGATTATGACCAGCTCAACAGAGCTTGTTTTTCTTGCAATATTTTCCAAAATAACCTTCAGCCCAGGCTCAGCTGTCTTTCTCTGAAAGGATCAAAAGGTTTAATCTGTTGGCTGATAAAAGCTGGCGGATTGAGAAGACGAAGTGTTATGATTTAATATAAGGCAATAAAGTGTCCAGACTCCATGATTGTTATGAAACTCATCTTTTTTTTAGTAATCTGTCATTAGAAAATAGATACATTTGAGGAACACTGTGGGTAAATTGCATCTCTGGCTTTGTTCTTTCTCATTCCAGTTCTTCATTTATGATGGGGCTTCATTCAAAAGTATGTTTCCTTTAGCATTACCTCAAAGCTCCTTAGTCTTCCCCTCCCCTTTATTTTTGGTGAGATAGTTAATGGCTTGTAAACAAACATTTAAAATAGAATTATTTATTGAAATGAACCCTTTTTGAAAAGGGCGAGCATCTGTTTTATACATTTAGGATATTTGGACCATGATTTTGTTTTTGTTTTAGTTTCTCTCTTTACATGGCCACACCTGTAACTGGTGAGAAAGCGAATCTCAGCATCTGAGATCCGAAGGGACATTCTTTTCGATTCCTCCTCTAGTGTTTGAATCTTCTCCAGGGCCTCCCTCCCAGTGGCTATGTAGCCCATGCTTGAATGGCTTCGGTGATGCCACACTCACCTCTTACAAGGAATGTTCTGTTTTCAAGAAACTGTATTGTGAACTGGGTTTTCTTTTCTTTTTTTTCTTTTCTGCTTTTCTCTTCTCTTCCCTTCTTCTCCTCCCCCCACTTCCTTCTTTTCTTATTGTTGTTGTGTTGTTTGATCTCACCCAAATCTGCCCTCTTAGAGCTGCCACTCACTTGAGGTCTGCTTTGTGGAACTAACCTGATCTAGCCCACTCCTTTTCCACATGAAAACCTTTTATTTTTTGTAGTTTGATAAGTTATCTTGTATTGATTCTTCTTCCCTTTTTTTAAACATTAAAATAATTTAATACTACGATAGAAAAGCACATAAAGTAATTTTATACAGTTTTATACATTTATATAAAGTAAATACTGTGCTATCACCACTTATGTCAAGAAATTGAATCTTGCCAACTGTCCAGAAGTCCCCTGGGACCCTTCCTGATCCCAGCTCCCTTGTTCTCCAAGGGGAGCCATCTCCTGATTTTATGGTGATTTCTTGCGTTTCTTAATTATTTTACCACCTTGTTTTCCATTGCCGGACACTACCATTTATCTTTGTCTTTTTTTTGAGCTTTATATATATACATGGAACCATGCAGCACATATTCTTTTTTCAGTTGGAGACTCATCCATGTGGTTGTGTGTACTGCCAGTCCATTTTCACTGCTGTGTAATACTTCATGGTATGACCATAACGTGCATTTCATTTATCCATTCTGCTGATGATAGATATGTGTTGGTTCACAAACTGGGCCCCAAACATGGAAGGCAAGGAGAGACTGAAGAAAGAGGCAGACCACCCCAGATTGGTTGGTGGTAGGTTTCGTAAACAAGGGAGCTTACATGTAAGGCATGTCTTGAGTAGATGTAAGATGGGTAGATCTCTGCACTGCCTGCCAGAATTTTATAAGTTTATATAGAGGCCTTAACTTGGTTCAGTCATGTGCCCATCCAGATGATCTCAACAACACCTTTCTCTCTCAAGGCTGTGTCCTTGAAACGGCTCCCACTGTGGGCACAGTGTGCAGAACCTACATTCTGAGGTCAGGGGTGGGGCTGAGGAGACTCCGATTGCTTGGGTCCAGCTCAAGAGTCAACTAACTGGCAGGTCACATCCTCTTGATGACATGTGAGCTGTTTCAAGTTTTTTACTATTAATGCTGCTACAAACATTCTTACGCATGTCTCTTGGGACATGTGGGCACATACTGGGTCTGTGTCTAGGATGCACATGTTTAACTGAGGGAGAGGCTGCCAGACACTTCCAAAGGGTTCATGTCAATTCACACTCCCGGCAGCAGTGTATGAAAGTTCTCATCAGTCCACGTCCTTGCCAATACTTGGTATTTTCTCCTCTTTTTTATTTTGATTTTTTTTTGAATAATGATATTGCTCAAAGAACCTAGTAACTAATGAAACAGGGCCATTTAGGGTTATGTTAGTAGTGAGCACATGATCAAAATGAAATGAAAACAAAACTTGCTGCTGTCCTTTGGGAGGCATCAGCATCTACTGTGCGCTGGAATGTTCTCACAGTGTGAACTCACTCACACATGATGATAAATGACGTGAAAGACTTGCACAATTAGAATTGTGTGCAAAGGGCACATGCAAAGAGTGCGTGTGTGTTTAAGAGACTCATGTTCTTAAACTGAAAAGCAGTAAACCTTGGGGACAGAGATTATGTAAGAATTAGAGCTGAAAGTGGAAGGAACTAGGAAGTGAGTGATTTATGTTTATTTTAGTGAAAAAGAAAACACAAAATGACTAAAAAGGCACAGATTTCATGGAAGAATAAAAAATCAAAGACAAATTAAAATGCAGAGCAAAGGATAACTTGTGTTTTAGTTTCATAAACATGGTGCACCACTTGTGTACTGGATACTGTGCTAGGGACTGGGAACACCAAAGCGAGTGAGACTTTGGGGATACTGAGTCTCACGGAGGAATCCAGGCTGAAGACCAGGACGTGCTGCAAACCTCCCCCCAAAATTGAAGAGCTGTTGTGCCAACTCAACATGTGCTCTACACTTCCCCCTTCTAAACGCCCCACTCCAAATCATTCTTGGATTTTATAGCTATTTCTTCTTTTGTGAGGTTCGATGTGGGATGACCGGATCCCTTAAGTTGATTTAAAGAAGGCTGTAGAATGTGTGAAGCTTTGTTTTGGCGTGGTGGAAGTTTCTTTAAAAAAATCTCATTCCTCTAGGATATCTCATTGCTCTGTCTTCTTTGGCATGCTGTCCTGGGTTGCTCACCCATTGTGAGTTTTCAGTCTATCCTAGATGCTGGAATTTGTTTGATGCTCTGGTTCTCTATGCAAGTGCAGTCTTGCTGAACAGATTGCAGTCTGGCCAGCTTCAGCATCTCCCTCAGTTCTCACGGTCTCCGTTCTAGCAGCCATGCACTCCTGGCATTGACAAAACTACTTAAGACTCTTCTGATTGGGTGTTATAGAGTTATGCCAATAATCAGAATCAATTTGCTTACTCATCCTAAGATTGTTCATTACGTAAATTAAAGCGACAACTCTTTCGATTAGCCCTGTGTTGCATAAAGCTGATATATTCTGAAATTAACGGAGTCAATTCTGTAATTATTAATGTAATTATTAACTGGGAGCGCTTCCAAACTGTTGTTCTCATAACTATTGAAAGGTTCTGCAGTGACATAAGATGCTTCAGTAAAGAAGAGGAATGGCATCTCACTATCTCCTTCCCTTAAAGCGGTAGCAGGGGCATCTTCCACCGGTGTTCTCAGAGTGCTGGAGTCAGCATTTGCAAGCTGATAACACATTGCTTAACGTTGGTTTCTATTAAGAGTGAATTCGGAAAGCATATTTGAGACTAGAACTTCAGAACCATGGCAAATGAAATGGAGCTAATTTGAATGATGACTATGTTTATTTTCTCTAAATGGATTTTTCAGTTTTTATTTTCTTTTGTCTCAGCATGATAGGGATAGAATGGATTAAAGTTCTATGTGGCTATCATTAATAATGTTGTGTGTTGAGCCTCTGAATGACCAGTGTACTGTCTATCTCTGTTTGCCACCTTAGAGCCAGTCTCTTTTCTTCTTCCACATTCTGTGCATCCCAGGAGGCTGACCCACAGGGCACATGTTAACAGGCTCCCTTGCTTTCTGCCTCCAGGCTGGCCTTACTCGTGGGGCATACC
This sequence comes from Macroglossus sobrinus, assembly GCA_004027375.1. Classification (NCBI taxonomy): domain Eukaryota; kingdom Metazoa; phylum Chordata; class Mammalia; order Chiroptera; family Pteropodidae; genus Macroglossus; species Macroglossus sobrinus. The sequence continues at coordinate 63,689 of PVKZ01003429.1, forward strand.
ACCATGAGGAGGGAGCAGAGGGGAAGGCCCTGGCATTTATTCTCCTGTCCCTGCAAGGCTGTCATAGTCTGTTTTCCCTCGATTAAAAGTTATATTGCCAGCTCGCTTTCTTTGGGTTTGGGTAGAGTTGGGCGGCTTAAAGTTTCCAACTCTTAACTAACCCTGGGGTGCTGCACTACCCCTGAGTTTTCCTCAGTGGTGTGCTTGGGGCAGGCTGCAGCTAGCTGGCTGCCAGTACTTCTCAAGATCTGATCATGCACATCTCTTATTTCTGGTTAGGGGGCTTCACCTTGGTAGCTTGAAATTGGCCATGGTGGGAGTGTTTACACCTCAGAAATTGGCAAGTGCTGTAAATCAGATCTATCTTCATCCCAGTTGGTTTACCAGCATACCACACTGCCTATACTTCACCCAAGTATAGTATCAATCCTCTAATTACCTATCTAAGTATTATTATTTTCTTGCTAGAACTCTGCCAATAGAACCAATTATTTGTTCTCTAGATGAAGTACTTTCTCAACCTTTTGTCCAGACCAGTTTCAATTGTGGGGTGGGGGGAACTTGGTGAAGGCTTGTGCATTCAGGGGCTTCTTCCGACATAGCAAAAAACACCTGCGTTCTGCCTGATGAAGGTGCCTTATACCGGCCCTTGCTTTAAACACAGCGAGTTGGTCACCTGTAGGCTTGATGAGCTACTTTCACATTTCTTTTCCATCTTTTTTCACTTTCATAATTTCAGAAGTCAAGTAAGACCATAGTAAATTGAGAGTTCATCAGAGACATTAGAAGCCAGCTCACACTAGTTCTAAGCACCAGTTATGATTATTGGTTATAATTATGACCTTGAACACATTAAATAGGCTTTCTCACTTGCGTGCCTGGCAGTGCGCCGAAGATTTTATGTGTATCATCTTTAATCTTCACTGTGACTCTATTCTATGGGCACTTTTAATATTCCCATTTTACAGGTGTAGAAACTGAGGTTTAAAGAGATTAAGTAAATTGCCTTTCGTTAATTTCTGTAATAGAATTTTTAGGATCTTGTTTGGAAGGTGAATTCTCGGGCCCACTTCATAACTAGTGAATCAGAAATCCTGAGGGTGGGGCCCAGTTATCTCTGTTTTACTAGCCCTGCAGGCAGTTCTGATGGACATTATGGTTTGGGGACAATTGCTTCCAAGACAACCCCATGCATTTTTTTTCACTTGAGAGGTAAATGCTTGGTGGCGGGTGTGTGTGGATAGTGTAGGGTGTGTGTGAGAGAGTGAGTGGACTTTTTCTCTGTAGACTTTCAATTAGTTTCCCAGTTTTTGCTCACGTCCCATTCCGATCTCAGGTAGCAGCCAGCATTTTAATGTCTCGAGTCTCTTCGGAGACCTGCTGGGCCCATTAGCCCCCTCCTTACCCAGATCCCTCTGGAATTTTAAAATTGTGGCTTCCTCTGCTGCATATAATCTTCTATCTATTTTTATCTCCCAGAACTGGAGCTCGTACCTGATGGTAACTCCCTTCTCTTTGTTGTTGTGGGTATATTCCATTTAATTTTTCAGCCATCATTCAAGAATGAGGAATAAATGTGTGTGCTCAATCCACCTTTTTGAAATGATAGCTGATACTTTTCAAAGGCAGAAGAAGGTCCTAAATTCTAATCATTCTCCTTCAAATGACAAATGAAATTCCACTTTATATGTTTCCTACCTGCCTGGAACATCCAGGGATTGTGTTCTGGCTGACTTCATCAAGTGTGCCAGTTTTCTCCGTTATTCTCGTCAAATGACAAAGCTAAAACAATTTAGTACAAGTGTGATGACCTTTATTTAAGAGAAGATGATCCATAGGTTGGGGGGCATATGGTGCCTCACAGGCAGTGGAGAACTCTTCCCAAGGGCTTTTGGGTAAGATTAAGTTTCATAGAACCTTACAAGCAGCAATACAGAAACCCGTGACTGGCTAGGAGGTCAGGGATTTCCCCATCTGGTCAGCAGGCTCCGTTCTCTAGGGTAAGGTAAGCTAGCTAACCCTGAGTTGGAGGATTGTGATTGGTGTCAGGTTTCCTTGACAGTGAGGCAGTTCCTTGTAAGAGTGGATTGACTTAGGCTTGGAGTTGAAATGTGAGCTGGCCACTGGCGCAGCCTCTGTTTTGCGGGTCCCTGTATATGAATTAACTTTATCATTCTCTCCCCCAGCTTCCCAGTCCCTGCCTCTCACTTGTCTCTAGTAATGCCTTCTCTTTGGATGTTCTGGTTTTCTTCTCTGTATCTTTCTCTGGCTCTTTGTCTCTGTCTCCCTCGCTGCCCTCCCCTGTACTCTGTGCAACGGTCCTGTGCTCTTTTGTCTCTTGCTCATTCTCTAGGTCTGGCCATCAGTCTCTTTCTGCTCTTGGGTGCCCATTCTTCAGCCCTGGCTCATGCCCTTTCACTTGCACTCTGCTGGCCTGGCCCCTTGCCCCAGGCTCTGTCTCTCTGCTCCTTTCCCACTGTCTTCCTGCCTATCTCTGCCTATTGCTCTTGCCACTGATTGTCTCTGTTGTCTGTCTCTGTTGCTGTCTGCCTTTTGTCTGTATCCCCATCTGTCTGTGTCTCTGTCTGCTGTCTTTGTCACTATCTGTCTGTCATCTCTCTCCATCTGCCCCATTTACTATCTGTCTTTGCCTGTAGTCTCTGCCTCCATCTAACCAATTCTGTATCTGTCTATCTGTCTGTCTGTGTCTGTCCATTTTTCCCCTCACGGGCCTCAGTAGCTCCTCTTCTGTGTCCCTGTCCCCATTTACTCACCAGCATGTACATGATTAACTCTGTGTCTTAGTTTTTGTTCTGGAGAGAGGACCTAATTGGCCCAGCCCTGACTATGGGTTGTTGGCCAGTCGTCCACTCCTGATCTCGTCTCCTGTGACTGGGGCCCAGGTCGGGGAGCAGGATTTGGAGTTACACGCTATGTAGAGCAGGACAGATAAACCTAGATGGGGAAGTTGACCCTAGTTTTCGTATGGACAGATGTGTCCCCTGCACACCTGCCATGTCTGGTATGAAGTGGATACTTAAAAGTCTGTGGCATTAAACTGAGCTGCTCTGTGATTCCCTTCCATCCACTTGGTGCTCCATGCTATCCTTCCTGAGCCATTTACCAGGAGAGTTCTAGAATAACAGAAGAGGCAAATGTAAAACGACTTAAGAAATCTTTTCTCTAGTACCATTTAATATTTTTGTATTGCTTAATTTGAGTCATCTTTTTTTTTGAGTTCTGGAAGTAAATATTTTAGCAAGTGATCACATAAATAAATTTTTCTTAGAAGTAATTCAGCATGTCACCGACCTCTTTTCTTATTATCATTGATAGTAAAAAAATCCATATATTTCTAACACAATTTCATGTCTATTCTTATTCTCTCTTATACTTCTCGTGAAACAGATTTATCTGTTTTTATTTTTTTTAAATCCTTTAATTTGATGCCAAATGAAGATGGAGGTCATGTTTTGGAAATCGTGCACTTAGGAGTAACTATTCAGTGAATGCGCTGTTTGAGTTTGCTTTTGAAATTAAAATCTCTCTCCCCATTGTAATTTACTGACTTAATCAAAAATCTATTTCTGTAGGATATTAAAATCAGAGACAAAGGAAATAACTATTGAATCTCCAGGGAGTTCAGTTTGTATTGTGCAAAGATTGGGCCCCTGACAATTTAGAAGAGCGATTTTCCTGGATTTTTGCTGTTGAACAACACGATAGAGCCACAAAGTGACTATTGCTGATATTAAGATTTTAGATGTTTTATTTAGTGTGTCCTCTTGACGTAGCTTCTTCTTTCTCATCCTATGCTCTTCATTCTCCCCAATATTAGGGAATCTTGATCTATCTTTTTTTTTTTAAATAATTTCTGGTATGGATTTTATTTAGGTTCAGGCAAATCAAACTATTATTTTCTGGTCTTTGTCTAGCACTTATAGACAAACCTCCTGTTCTAAACCTCCTGTTCTCATCATTTATCTCAATCATTATTTTTCTTTTGTTTTCAAAGAAAGGAAAAAAATAATTTTTACTCAAATTTGCTTTGTTTAAGAGCACTGATAGCCTTAGTGGTCTATAACATTGCAAAGTGTCATGAAGACGTGTTCTCTTCTAAGTAAAATATCTCAAGTAAGTAGAAGCACACTGTGAAATATTTATTGTAACCCTCTAAATAACCAGTGTTAGCAGGGAACAATAAATTTGGGTGAACTGCTTGCTGAATGTAGCTTTTATCTGTGTAATTGCTCAAACTGAGTCACTTTTCGAAGTCATTGCTTTAGTTAGTCTCTCCTTTGTTATTTGTGGTAATTATGATGAAAAGCAATTTTCTAATAATTTCTTTTTAGAATATCTCTGGGCCATGTTTTATGGGTAAATAGCGGGTTTGGAATGATTTTCACACATCTGACTACTGCAGTGTAGTTTGGCTTATGCTCCATCGGCTGAAAAAAGTTTATGCGGTGGGGAAAGGGAGCCTTTCCAATTTTTAGATACATGTTTGTTTTATTCTTCAAGGAGGAAAACTGTGTGGGCTGAGGAAGGTTGAATTGAGGAAACCGTATATTTAATTGCATGCACTCTTGCAGCTAAAGACCCTCAGGGGTTAAAGAAGGCATCAGAGGGGGCAGTAGAATCTGGCTAATTTGCATCAAAGACCTGAAGACACAGGGAACTTTGATTTGAGAGCCAGTGACTAAATCAGAGCAAGGGCAGCCAGGTTGAACCCATACATCTCATTGAACAAGGTAGGAGGGACTCCATCAGTTCAGAAAATTTGAATTTGGATGCAGGCTTGGTGCTTCGGAATAGATCATTGGTTGATCGGAAGTTACATATTCTACCTGTAAAAGCTATATATAGTCAAAAGCATTTGTCTTACCTAGATTTTACTGATTCCAAAGACACAGGTATTTTCCATTTATAGATGGACATGCCAAGATGTAATATGTTTCTATTGAGAAATCCCTTGGCAATATGATACATTTTTATTTTACACTGCACATCATATCACGTCTCTAAACCCAAATAGTCTCATTGAGTAAAAGCCCAGTACAACATGGTTCACCTGAAATGTGAGTGTCGCTTCCTACTTAGTTAAATTTAGAAAGTGTTTCTGCTATTTTTAAAGTGACTCAGGGTCTACAGGGTCCAGCATTTAGAGAAGTGACATTTCAGGGTAGTGACTGGTTGATTACTCCACATGGGTGGGCACATCTGGTTTGGTGTTAGGAATCCAGTTACTTACAGAGTCAGCTTTTATTGCTGCCAGAAGCATGGAGGTCTTCTGTCCCCATTGAGACCCACAGAGCTGAAGCCACTTACCTACACAGCTCCTTGGGGGCAGCAGTGTCACCAGAACCCAACTTGTTGTTGTCCCCATTGTTCTTTCAAATGATGCTCTGAGAACGCTCAGGATTGCTGGGGAATGGGAAGGGCGTCTTTTACCCCTTATTCTTCCATTGGTTTTCATTGTTGACTAGGTAATCTCAGGACCTCTTTCTCACTAGGTGGCCTCTGCCTGTGGAGTGTCCTTCTGGTCTCTCTAGTAGTATAACTGGAGTTCTCACATGGCAGCTCATGGCTCCCGAGAGTGCAGAAGCAGAGCTGCCAGAAGCTGCCATTAAGATACTTAGGCCTGGGATTGACGTGGCATCCATTCTACTGTGGTTTATTGGTTGAAGCAAATCACAGACCCAACCAGATTCAAGGGGAGAGGCGTAAACAAAGGCATGAATCCAAGGAAGCACAGTTATTGAGGAGGTCTACCAGTGTTTACAGTGTTTATAAACAAATCAGCTCTTTATAGTGATGCTTTGACTGCACCAGCTATCACAGATTTGAGGGCCTGAGACATGTAAGGGGCTAGTCTCTTCTAAAATTTTTAAAAGAAGAAAGAATATGAAGAGGATTTACAATCACCAGCAGTGTTTTGGAAAGGATCGTGTTCCCTGTTGCTCTGTAGGTATTTTATGGAGATTCTAGCCAGTGTCATTTGGCACTGCCATGAAGCAGGAAAGTGGAAGGTGTCTCAATACTCTTTGGGATCTTGGAGCCTTGATCTTTGTTAATGTATTGGAGCCCACTTTATCCTCGTTTCTCCAGGTGTTTACTCAATTTAAGACTGTCTGAAGGAGTCCACTGAGGGTCACAATACAATATCAGCTTTATTACTCATTACATGATGGTGCCATCTGTTTTCCTCCCCAAGCCTAGACTTTGGCTTCTGGGTCATGAACTGTGGCCTACTTCTAGGCCGAGAAGCTGGAGCTGACAAAGCAGAGGGCTGGCAGGCCTGCCACAAATGGATTCTGAATATCACAAGGAGATAAGTAGCTGAAGCCCCCTATTCAGCTACTGGGGCACAGGCATATTTGAGAGGCCAAGACACACGTAGGAGATACCCTTCACTCTTGAGATGCCTGCTGGTGGCTGATCAGTCTACTTAGGGAGGTATAAGTGAGAGGGATAAGAAAAGGGGTCAAAAGTATTGATTACTTTTACTTCTTTCTAGGGGTGGAGAGGCACCACTTTCTCTCAGAGGAAACTTAAGGTGTAGAAGGATAACTGTTGACCTCGTAAAAACTCTTTATTGAAATAGAGCTTTAGAGAAGTACTCTGTTCTGCCAAACCTAGAGTCCAAGTGTGCCACCAAGGATTTTGAGGGGGTTGTGGAATTTGTGAGGTATAGTCCTACTAGTTCTGTAAAAGATTGCTGCAGAACGCGATGCAGTTAGGAACATAGGTTTTGGTGTTTGTGATGGTTAATTTTATGTGTCAACTTGACTGGGTTATGGGGTGCCCCAGATACTTGGTCGAACATGATTCTGAGTGTTTCTGTGAGCATGTTTTTGAATGCATTTAGCATTTAAATTGGTAAAGCAGATTGCCCTCCCTAATTGGGGATGGGGTGGGGCTTAATCAGTTAAAAAGACCTGAAAAGAACAAAAAGACTGACACGCTCCCATGAGTAAGAGGAAATCCCTCCTGCCTGACTGATTTTGAGCTGGGACATTTTTCTTTTTCCTGCCTTTGGACTGAAATTTGCACCATCGGGTCTCATGCCTTCAGACTGAAATTTGAACTATACCATTTGCTCTCTTGCCAACTGCAGTGTTGGGGACTTGTCAGCCTTCGTAATCATGAGCTGATTCCTTATAATAAATCTCTTTACGTACATATCTCTTATTGGTTCTGTTTTTCTGGAGAACTCTGACTAAGTACAGCTGTGACTAATAGTCACAGCTTTACTAGTTGCATGACATAAGAAAAATGTCCTTCAATTTGCTAAGCCCTCTTTCAATAACTACAGAAATGGGTTAATACTAGTGCCTGCTGACCTCATGGGGTAATGATCCAGTGAATATTAATGCATAATGTTAATGATGATGATGGTGATGATGATGTCTTCTTCATCAATGAAGAATGGCAGATATCTTAACATTTCTCAGTTTAAACTCTCCAATATTTTGAATCCAGATCAGGCCAATATTGATGCAGTCTTGGAAGATTTGTCCACGGAACGGGTTACTTCCCTAATTAAGTTTTGCTTGGCTTCAAAATAAGTTTTCATTTACTAAGTCTGGAAACAGTAAGTAATCCCAGAGTAGTTTATGTTTGGATGTTTGGAACACACGTTGCTCCGTTGGCTGGGAAGTCTGTTTCACTTCACTAGAGCCTTCTATTTGGCATTCTTAACCAGAAGAAATGTAGCCAGCCACCTGCAGGAGTTAAGATGCCTTGCCTAAGCAAAGTTGCTGTCATGAGTCCTTGCATCTGAACTTATGTACTTTTTTTTCAGAAGATTCCCACTTTCTGAGCTTGTCTATTGTTATGGCAGACATATTGCTGGAGGCATGATGGCAAATTGACTCAACCTACCTAGGTTCACTTCTTTATTTTATTGAACAAACCTTCTCTCACTTAGAAGCTACCAGCTCACTTGAAGTACCAGGGGAGACTAGTTAGGGGAGACTCCAAACTTCTCAGTAAGTGCTATCTCAAGCTTTTTCAGTTTAAGTTGTCTTTTGGGTGACTCAGTCTCTCTCTTGTGTTCAGATGCCAATTCTTCCTGTCATATTGCTTCTCTCCAAGATGGTGTGTGAAGTGGAGGCAATCACTTACTTGACCTCTGGGGCCTTATTTTTCCTCTCTAGTTTCTTGGGTCTCTGGCATTGGCCCCAGGTATGCCGGTCATTGGGTGATTGATCTGTGGGGCTCAGGTTTATAGCTGGTCTTTGGATTGAACAGAACTGGCTGCCCTGCTCTAACCCAACACATTCTCTCTCTCTTTCTCTCTGTCTCTGTCTCTCGTCTCTCCTTCCTCTCTCTCTCTCTCTCTCTCTCTCTCTCTCTCTCTCTGTAACTTGATCTAATCTAGGCTCTCACTGGCCTTGCAGCTTAGCTCTTTTATTTGCCTAAACCCCTAAGTTGATCTTAGGCTTGGACAGTTTGACAAAACATTGCCTTTGCCACCTCACTTCACTGTGATAACCATTTGCTCATGCAGCTTCAGCAGCAGTGGGGCAGGGAACTTCTGAGTTCTTTGCAGACCCCATGGGAGCTGAGGGAGGCTCAGTAGTGCTAACACGGGCCAGATTTGCTGTGCAGCACCTTAGAGTCACCAGTGTGGTATGGTGTTCTCTCCAACCCAAGTCTCAAATGGGGATCCAGAAGTCTCCTCGCTTCTGTCCCTTCTCCTGTCCCTCTTCCTCTTCTATTATTCTATGGAAGCAGTACTGTTATAGAAAATAGGTCAGCACCCTAAGCTTTACGAAGTAAGAGATGATAGTTTGCAAGTGAGGGAAGAGACAAAACATTGCAAAGACTGACGGGAGAGCCCAAGCATTTAGAGGAGAAACCGTTACTTCTACCCATGTCAGTATTTCCTGAGGGCATCATTGTGTCACAAGGTAGAATCATAACATATGATAATGTTGACTTGTTAATTAAAGGTCTTATTATACTTAATGTTTTTATAGAAAGGCACATAAATGGTAGGTGTTAGAAAGATTTTTTATAGAAATGGTCTGATTTTAGTATTTAATGGAATAAGAAGGAGACTATGTAATGTAATGATTAAAAGCATGGATTTTGAAGTCAGATAGACCCACATTTAAATCCCAGCTCCAACCTGCTGTAACTGACTGTGTCCTCAGAAGCTCACTTTCTTCACGAGCAAAATGAAATCCATGACACTTCATTCAGGAAAGTAATACCGCCTCACGAAGACTGTTGAAAAGGTCAAAAACTACACCTTACTGTATGATAAAGTACTTAGTACTGCGCCTGACACAGAGCAAATATCAATAAATGGCACCTATCCTCATTAACACTTGGAATATAGCTGATGTGGAATCCCTTAGCTTTGATGATATATGTGAGCTATTTGTATGGGTAGTCCCCAACCTATAACATTATGTTTTGGAAGGTAATTTCCAGGTCATTTATTTGTAGTTTATAAGCTGAAGATAATCCAGAATATGTTCTTTCTCAGCCAACCAGAGCCGGATACATGTGTGTGTGCTAGGGCAGCGGAGCGGGGAAGAATTTCTTTCCTGTTGGAGGTAGATGGTCTTCTGACTAGGACTCGGATTATTTTTTCCATTTACTCAAGTCCTTGGCTAAAGAGAGAATACCTAGACCTTCTATCCTATAGTGAGGACCTTGTTTGCTGGAAGCTGTCCTCTTTGCTTGGGTTAGTAGTGAAAACTGTTTTGCAATTTTAAATTCTCTGAAGAGAAATCCTCTGAGTGGATAGTCATTAGGCTAATGATTCCAAGCTTATGGCACTTTCTATTTTTCTGTTTCCTTTCTAGAGACAGTGAAGATGCTAGTGGACTTAGTTTTCCCCAGATGAGACTGTAGGTGAATAGGCGCCCCTGGGATAGTGGGAATGCTTGAAGAATGATAAATACCTTTAAAGGATGACCAGAATGCTTTTTATGAGAAATTATGGTGATTTCTGGAGCTTAAAATATATCCTGCTTTCATTTCTTAGTAATGAGAAATTTAATCAATAACTTAATCTTTTCTGATTACATTCATTAAAAATTAATAATATACTTATTTTTATCAAAGTAATATATTCTCATGGTTAAAATAATCAAACCGAAGAGCTTATAAAGAAAAACAGCCATCCTTTGTCCCTTTGCCCATCCTGTTTACCAGAGGCCACAAGTTCTAATTTTAGCTGTTACTCTTCTTATAGTTTCTTCCACGTCTCTAAATAACATGCATCATGACTATTTCTAGATTTATCAATTTTAGACATTATCTTGTCACTTCTGTTAATTTAGCTGTTTTTAGCTCACTTTATTTACTTTCTACTCCCTCCTCTTATGTTTATAGTGCTCTCTTAATGGTTATTTTTGTAACTTTAAATTATTAATACCTTTTCTTTTATTATGTCAGCTCTGGACAGCATCTCATGATTGTTCTCTTCTTCCCCTAAGCTTATCATTTGTATTTTTACAGTGTCAGAATCGATGAAGTTATATTCATATACTTATAATGAAATATTCTATGCTTTGAGTATATGTTAGTTTTAAAAATTGGAAATTTTACGGTCTTTACATTATTATGACAATAATGTGACATGCCATATTTTGCTTTCCCTCTTGCACAGCTTGTTTTTGATGCTTCTAATTTCCTCTCCTGCCCCTCAAATTAAATATCTTTACTGAATGTCTATGTTATTTATCCCTAGATAACTCTCTTCTGCAACTTCCGTTCTCTGAACCATTCCGTACTGAATGCTTTCTATTAGCTTTCTACATTTGGAGCCACTTTTTCCCTCGTCCTCATGTTGTCTTCATTCTTGCTTTATTCCCTCAGCTTTGCCTCGCGTAACTTCCTAAGAAAGGATATATGGGAAATAAATTTCTTAGTTCTTTGCATACCTGAAAATATCATTATTCTACCCTTACTCTTAATCGTTTTAATTTTTAAAGTCTTCTGGCCTTTTCTTATGTTGTTTGTTGTGTTGTTCCTATTCAGATGCATGTCTTTCTTCCTCATGGATTGATCCTCTGTGTCTTATTTTTTTCTTATGTTTCTTGTCTCTTTCTCTTTCTATCTTACAGTCTGTGAGACTTTATTGTTGAACTTTAAATTATTACTCCCTTTCAATTTGAAGGAGTTTTTTTTTTCTCTTATGATTTTTTTTTACCCATTGCATCCTAGTTTTGTTTTATGGATGCAATAGCTCTTGAAGCTCTTCAAGTATACTAATTAGAGATTTTTTCCCCTCTTTTTAATCCACCCCCCCGTCACCACTTCCACTCCTGACCTATGGATGTTGCTGTTTTCCCCTTAATTTGAAGGTGAGGTGTCTCCTCCCACATGCTTGATGTGCACTGGAGATGAGGTGCACCCAAGGCCTGGTGCACCACGGGTATGGTTCATGTTTCCACCTGGGACGTGAACCCAGGACCTTTTGCATGTAAAGCAGACATGCTAACTCCCACACTATGGAACCACCCCCCATTAGAGATTTTTAAAAAAGTTCTTCTTTGTTTCCTAAATTTTTTCTGCTTTTTCCGTAATAATTTTTTTCTGTTGATTTTTTACTCTATTCTTATTTTGTGTGTGCGTGTGCGTGTGGATTTTTACCTTTCTCATTTATTTACTTTTATTTTAGTGAGGCATAGCATAGGAAAGAAAATAAACACAGGTAGCTAAATCATTATCTATAACTAGCTGTTCTTCCTTCTTAGCACATAATCTCAGTGGGGCATTAGCCATGAAAAAGTTCACTCAGTTTTTCCCTCCTACTCTAGGTCTTCTTAGAGAAATTAATTATAGTCTTAGGAGTCAAGAGAAATAGTTAAACTGACTAGACTTTATATACACTGAGGGGTAAGTTAGTGATTTTGCACTTCTTTTTAAGGCTTAGTTGCTCAGTTCAAGAAATGTGAGTTTATTCAAGGAGAGAAGACCCACATGAAGGGTTATTCTGTTTCCAGAACAAACTCAAAGACCAGAAACCTGAAGACCCTTCCTATTCTGGTCTTTAGGCTCATCATCTCCTTTCTGGTTTCTCTTTGTCCATCTACATTGGTCTGCTATGTGTTTCATGGTTTACTGAGTATATTAAGTCCACTGTTGAGACCTATTGCTCAGAAAAAAATATTTTATTCAAAATATTACTGCTCAATGACAATGTACTTGGTCACCCAAGAGCTCTGATGGAGATGTACAATGAGATTGATGTTGTTTTCATGCCTGCTAACACAGCATCCATTCTGCAACCTGTGGATCAAGGAGTAAATTGACTTACAAATCTTATTATTTAAGAAATACAGTTTGAGTCTATGGCCATGCCACCCTGAACATGCCCGATCTCGTCTGATCTCAGAAGTTAAGCAAGGTTGGGCCTGGTTAATACTTGGATGGGAGACCACCTAGAACTACCAGGTGCTGTAGGCATTTAAAAAAAATACATTTTGTAAGGTGATAATCACTATACTAGTGATTCCTCTGATGGATCTGGGCAACGTAAATTGCAAACCTTGTGGAAAGATTCACCATTCTGGATGCCATTGAGAACATTCATGAGTCATAGAAAGAGGTCAAAATATCAACATGAACAGCAGTTTGGAAGAAGTTGATTTCAACCCTCATAGATGACTTTGAGGGGTTCAAGACTTCAGTGGAGGAAGTAACTGCAGATGTGATGGAAATAGCAAGACAACTAAAATTAGAAAATGGAGCCTAAAGATGTGACTGAATTGTTGCAATCTCAAGACAAAACTTTAGCAAATGAGGAGTTGCTTCTTACAGATGAGCAAAGGAAGTAGTTCCTTGACATGGGATATACTCCTGGTGAAGATGCTGTGAAGACTGTTGAAATGACAACAAAGGATTTAGAATATTGAAAAAATGTAGTCGATAAAGCAGTGGTAGGGTTTGAGAGTTTTGACTACAAATTTGAAAGAAGTTCTATTGGGGGTAAAATGCTATCAGATAACATTGCATGTTACAGAGAAATTGTTCATGGAAAGAAGAGTCAGTTGATGCAGCAAACTTCATAATTGCCTTATTTTAGAAATTGCCACAGCCACCCTAACCTTCAGCAACCACTAACCTGATCGGTGAGCAGCCATCAACATCGAGGCAAGACCCTCCACCAGCAAAAAGATAAAGACTTACTGAAGGCTCAGATGCTAGCACTTTTTAGAAATAAAGTGTTGTATTTAAGGTGTGTACATTGTTTTTTTGTTAGACATAATGCTGTTGCATACTTAATAGACTACATTGTAGTGTAAACATAACTTTTACAGGTACTGGGGAACCAAAAAGTTCATGACTCATTTTATTGTGACATTCACTTTATTATGGTGGTCTGAAACTGAACCCATAATATCTCTGAGGTATGCCTATATTTGGGAGAGACAGAGGGAAGAACTGTTTGTAGATTTTCGTTAAAAGCATGTTTATAAAATTAGCAGGTTTATAGATTAACTTCATGAAAGTTGTGTTTATGTTGCTTTTAAATAGATCAAGGCATTTGCAAGAACAGATTACTATATTTAGTTATTCCTTCTTTCTCTCCCTCCTCTATTCCTCTCCACACAAAGGGATGGTTATCCATATTGTGCATAAATTGTTAATGCTATACTAGAACAAAATTAACCTCCCAATTAAATGAGGACATTATTTGTGACCATTATTTCACTCAACGTAGTATACATATATAAACAAAACCCCATACAGTTTACAACAAAAGAAGAGTATGGAAGGGTATGTGCCTGTTATCTCTCCCTCCCTTCCTTTCTCTCTTCCTTTCTTCCTTTCTTTTATTCCTTTTCAAAATGGGTGACTATTCTGTGCAGAGGAGAGGGCCAAGCTAAAATAATGATTACATTTTAGTTCTGATGTTATTTGCTTAATTTAAGGTCTTGAAAGCAAAGAGAGACAGTTGATTTCCTTCGTACAAAAAGTATCAAGGACTTTTGATCTCCAAAACTGTGGGAAGTGGTGAGAACACACTAAGCAGCCAATTTATCTGGCCTACTTAATCCCTGCAACAGAAATGAATGGTGAGCTGGTGCTCTGTGAAAGAGCTCAGACATGTGACTTCTGTGGCTTCAGAATCTCAAAATCAGCAAGAAGGTTTTGACATTACGAGCACCTTGATCAGGCTCTACAAAGCTCTAGTATTAAGAGGAGCTAGTCACTTCCTAGCCAAGTGGAGGAATCTCTTTGGTATGAGTGTTCCAAGAGGCACTCAGCTGTTCCCTTCCTCTGCCTCTTACGAAGGCCTTCTCCTCCTAGGATGGGCAAACACTAATCAGGGTCAACAAGGCCAATGTGTAGCTTTTGGCCAAAAGACTGACAAGCCTTAGGTGCTGGATGGAGCCCAGGAGAAATTACTTTGGGTTCTCTCTAGCTCCATATTACCAGAAAAACTTTCATTGAGATGAAAAATGCAGACTAAAATACGTCTCATGGGAATCACTGGATTTCTTCAGGATTCATCAGTCTTGGGGGATGATAACATAAGCATTTGCATTCAAAATATTTACTCCAAAGCAGTGGTTTTTTGATATTCCTCAAAGAGCCATTTTCCTGTTTAAGAGACTGTTATGGAGGGAAGCAAACTTACTTGGCTTGGTTGATATTATTTATGTCCTCATTGAATCTCAACTAATGTCTTGCTTTATGTGTCCTTTTCTTCTTCTTCTTTTTCTTTTTTTAAACAGATACGAATTTCGTGTTGGGGAATGCCCAGATAGTGGACTGGCCTATCGTGTACAGCAATGATGGATTTTGCAAGTTGTCTGGCTATCACAGGGCGGAAGTGATGCAAAAAAGCAGTACCTGCAGGTATTTATGATCAGGGCTATTCTGTTGGACAATCCATTGCAGTATCTTTAGAAAAAGACAGTGACTTACCAAGTGTGAGAATCGCCTTCCTTGCATTCAGTGTGTATTCAGGAATGTTTATGATGATACCACCTCCAGTTCACACACTGTGTGGGGAAAATAAAAAACTTAAAACATGGTTCCCACCACTGACGAACTTGGAGTGAGATGGTGGGAAACTGTAGAAAAACTCAGGAAAATCATTTTATCTATAAAATGTGAACTCAGGAGTTTATGAGGTATGAGATAAAATTTAACACAAAAGGTAGAAGATTAAATATAATTAAGTCAAATTTATATGATTAAATTAATTTTAAGATTTATGGTTATTTTGGAAGAATAGCTACTGTGTTGGACACAAGGACCTTATCCATAGAACTTTTCATGAGAAAAACAGAAGAGAACCAGTATTTTATTGCCTTCTAATTTTTCTTACATCTCCCTCTGATCCCTAACTCAGAAGCTGAGGCAAATGGTGCTTGCGGTGTCGCTTGTGTATTTGACAGGGTTCCTGACCAGCAGCAAGCACCCTTGGGCCTGTGTGTTAGGACAGCTCTTTGAAAGCGTCTTTCAGGTGTGGAGTGGAACATGCTGCAGACCTTGCCTTCAGGGCCCTGCCAGAGTCTTGGCTCAGCTCTGCCTTTGGCTGCTCTCACTCCCCTCCTTCTTCAGAGTCTTCTGTCTTCAGTATGTTTGCATGAAGCAGAATCATTTTCCCAATGTTGCCAAATAAACTCATCTATGAAGGGCAGAAAGACTCATCTGCCCCAGGCATCATCTTTGGTTTTCAGAAGTTGCATTTTCATGCTATTAAGTCAGACAAGTGACTAGATTGGTGCAAAGTATGAAATGTTTTTAATATACTATTTTCTTAAATTTTAGATTTTTGGAACTGGGAAATAGAAAGTTTAAGATTTTTCTCCCCTGCTCAAAGGTTTAGAAATTATGGCTCTTAAGTAATACAATAGAATTCTCTTATATTCTTGGGATGCTTTGTCCTCTTAAGTGTCTATATCTGCATCTACATCTATGTGTGCACATTTATGGGAAGAAATTCAGATAAATTTGCTAACTTAGCCAACTTTTCTTTTATGTACAATTCTAAGAATTTTTTTTAATTCCCTGAAGATGTCCTTCTCGAGACATAAAGTAAACATATGTAGTGCTAGCTGTATTTCTCATAGCTCAGGAGCTTCTTTTGCTTAATTCCTGCATTGGAGGCATCTGAAATCTAATGTCTAGGAAAAGGGAATGTAACACCTACCAGTAAACTACAGCTTGGCAAGTACGTAAGATGAATGAAAGCTGCCTGTCATTATGGCACTTCTCTTATTTGAAGGCTCCATTGTACAGCCATTTGTTTTATCTTGTGAAGGAAATTGCCAGCGTATACACCATCACATCACTTAAATGGAGGTCACTTAGTTAGCAAATTAACTCCGAGAATGTGGGAGGAAGCTAAAAAGGCCTCTGAGCAATTGGCTAAATAAAATGATTATAGAGCTTAAGTTTTTTACCTCCTAGGAGAAAACCTCTTATTTTCAACCAGGGCTGAGTTAGCCTTGATCTATTCTTCTTTTGAAAGATAATTCAACAAGCTTGGTTATTTCTTTTTCTGGTTTGTAGGTGAAGAGCACAACCCAAAGGCGGAATGCTACATGAGACAGGCCCAGAGGAACCTTAGACAATAACAGCTCTCAGTGGGCTGGGAAGGGATGTAGTAATAGAAATGCCGGAGAATTCATAAAAAGTAAACATCTAGGGCCCTTTTCTTGGAAATCGGAAGCCCGCAGTAAACCCTGGGCAGTTCCAGGATCAAGTTAAGCATGGCACTTGACCTAGTGGTTCAGGAATTGCACTTGATAAGCTCTCAGCTTCTTTTTAGCTCTGAAATTCTATGATTCTGTGATTCAAGTCATCAAGGAAAAGTTAGATTGCATTTGGCAGGCGTAGTTGTAGAAGATGCAGAGTATACTGTTTAGGATCCCATGCCTCTGTTCTGCATTACCTAAGACTTGAGGACTGAGTGATGCTGTTCTTCTTATTATCACCTGAGGCCTGGGCTGGGCAGGGGAGATGCTCAATGGGCCCGTGAGGAGCCTTTTTCAGAGAACTAGCTTTTCCAGCCCCATTGAGAGATGAGTTTTTTTCTCTTGCTTTTTGTTAGTGTCCTGTGCCATCCTTCGCTCTGACTAGTTGAGAGTGTGTCTTGTTCCTAGAGGAACAAACCTTGATTTTCAGATGATTTTCAGTGTGGGGACCAGTAGTTTCCTGCCTCTGTCGAGAGCTGAGACTAGTGGGTAGGAGATTTACTCTCCAGAGTTTTCTCTGATTTCTTTTTCCTCCTTAGTCTGCTTTTCTCCAAACGTGAGTAGTAGAGAAGTGTATTAGTAAGAATTTGTAGGATTTTGTCATCTCGGTTTTTTTCAATGCTTTTCTTCTTTTTTTCTCTTTTGTTCTTCTTTTTTCTTTATTCTTGGTGGGAAGACAGTAGAAAAAAGAGCTGCAATGGAAAGTGGATGAATCTTTTGGTTCTTTCTTTAGCTCTGCCTTAATGTTCAGAACATCAAATTGCACCCCTTTTCTTGTTTGGCTGGTAACTTTTTGTGATTTTTTGTTTATTTTGTTGCAATTAGAAGGAAACAAGTGGCCCAAATTTATTCTGCATCTTTCCTAAGAGTTCTTTCAGGATAAAGTTTAAATTACTTCACAAGGCTTATTGGGTGTGTTCTCCTCCACAGTCTGGCCTGTGCTCACTTCTCTATGTAATCTGCTGCAGATTTTCCCTCATTGTCCATATTCCAGACTGAACTACATACATTCAGGTTCCAGAATTCACCTCGGTCTCACCTCTGTGCCTTTGCACATGCCCATCATTTGCCTTGAATGTTCATTTCCCTCTTTTTCTCAGCTCATATCCACCTACTCTTTAGATCTTATTTGTCCTTACCTCTGGGAGGCCTTCTGTGGCCACTCGGACAGTGCTCTGTGACTATTCTGTATTCTGTCATTCCTTTTGCATTGGCCATCCTATTTTCTGATCTACTCATTTCTAGTGTGTCTCTATTATTAGACTGTTTCTGGGGGGCAGTGATGGAGTCTTGATCACAGTTGAATCAGTAAATCTTTTTCAATTGAATGTTTTCTGTGTGTGTGTGTGTGTGTGTGTGTGTGTGTGTGTGTGTGTGTGTGTGTGTATGTGTGTGTATTCATTCCACATAGCACAGTTCTAGGTGTAGACAGATATTTAACATAGTCTGGTAGAATAATTAATATTTGTTAACCTAACTGGAGCTCTTTGGTTGATTTGCAGTTTTATGTATGGGGAGCTGACTGATAAAGATACAATCGAAAAGGTGCGGCAAACGTTTGAGAACTATGAGATGAATTCCTTTGAAATTTTGATGTACAAGAAGAACAGTGAGTATTCAGGCCATTCTGACCCATATCTTAATGTGCTTGGCATGGTAAAAATATCTTCTCTTCCCGTTGCTATGTTGGGTTTTCTTCTCTCCCATCAGCTAAATATTGTTACTTAAAACCATTGTGTGTATTGGGATAAATGGTATGGATTGATGAGTTAGACTGTTCCTCACAGGAACATTTGAATTTGTCACTAACCAGTCAAGTCTTCTTGATCTTTTTCCTGCCAAGATTAGTGTTTTAGTGTTGATTTACTTATGGTGAGTTGCTGGTTTAACATACTTGTAGACTTTACAACTTCTTAGGGGATGAGATGGAACAGAAACTGTCCATTTTATCTTTGTCTATCTACCACAGCACCTAGCACAGTAGGTAATACCAATAGGTACCCAATTAAGAGTTTCTGAATAAAATGTTCTCCTGGTGACCTCAGTTTTTTATCAGAGATGGTATTAATAGTGACAGTGCATTGTTAATTTGTATTTGTTTTGGCTACAATTGCTTCCACAAAGTATGTTTAATGAAGTTTTAACCTAAGTACAAAACTTGCTATTCTCTTGGGAAAATCGAGATTAGCAATATTAGAAATACGAAAAGTGGTGCCTATGGCTGTAACAGGGCTTCAGAGGTGTCGGATAGTGCTTTTTTTTTTTTTTTAAATGCTCTTTTGTTTGTAAAGAATCCTGTTCTTTCTATGCAGTATTGAATGGTAGGTTATAGGTTCAATAGAACGTTTTGAGAATGGCCCAGATGACATATGAGGATGTGTTTATTTTGGTGGTGTTCAGAGTGATAGGTTTTGCTCTAGAAAGCAGGGTACATGCTGCTTTTATCTGGAAGGAGCTGGGGCATTGTTTTCAATCTGGCATGCTGAAGCAGGCACTCGAGAGGACTGTTTGCTTGCAGATGCTGATTTGAGAGATTAGCTCTGGGCATCTACAAATCCAAGAGGGTTGTTCCTGTAGCTTTTACACTAGAGATGTTGCTTGCTCCATCTCACTTTTTCAGCTGGGAGGTCTAGCACCTACCCCACTATTTGACATAAGAAAACTGAGGTGAAAGACTGTGAATAGCTCTATGCCAGTCCTTCCTCTACAGGGAACACAGCTCAGCTCAAGGCAAGAGCTCTGACCAGGAGCATGCCAGCAGTGGCCTTCTCTGCACGTGTGCCCAAGCTAATGGCATAAATGAAAGGTTTTCCATACCGGCAGCTTTGTATACTGAACAGTGTGGATTTCCTCATGACACAGAACACTGGGTAGATGTATCACTAAAATAATGTCTTGCATTTATGTTTTGCTAAAGAGGTTTTAAGCTTCATTAAACTGTGCGTTTAACTTGTCCGAATTCCACTATATGTGTTTGGCACAAAAAGGAGAGAGAAGGAAGCATAATTTAGATTGAGTTAGGGAATTCACTTGCCATTCCCTTCAGTGAGCATGTGCCCCAGAGCGAGTGTGAGATGGGAGAAGCGAATCTGCTCTTCCTCCCGCTGCCTCCAGGACTGAAGGCCTTGTGCTGCATCTCGTCCCACTGAAGGTGATGCTGGTGTTTCAAGTTGCGTACTTTAGGTAGACATGGCCTCTGCATGTAAGCCAGTTAGTTCAGCTGATGTTCTATAAAGTATCAGCATCTTTTTCTCCCTGGAGGTTGAGGTGGGCTTACTGAGAGATACATGGCAGCCTCGGCACAGGGCTGCACCTTACAGGCGATGTTAAGGCATTTTCAAGAGTAATCATGGTCATGTGCAATTTTTGCCTTACTCTTTGACTTGAGAAAATAAACTGGAGAGTATGAATCCACTCTATTTTAAAAATGTTGATTCTCTAAGCCTTGTGAAGTAGGCATGGCTGATGTCATTTATTTCCATAGTGTAAAGAGTTAGATAGTTTAATACCTTCCCTGAGGTCATGCACAGCCAGGACCAGTGCTTGTTCCATGGCCATTTTTCCGAGACTGGGACAGTGTAACTGTGAGTGCAAGATGGGGCCACCTCATATGGTGGTCCAGGTAACGCACTGTATAGGGGACAGCTGGAAACCAGCTTACCCCCGGCCTAGAATTGCATCTGTGCTGAGGGAGGAATTTCTCTTTCTAATTTACATGGAGATATCTAGTGGGAAAGCAGGGTTTCCAGAGAAGGCTAACCCTGAACATAAACTGTGAAGCATGAAATTGAGGCAGAGAGTGTCGGTTTCTTCCTAGGAACATGCTCTCTGCTCCCAGCTCCTCCAAATCCCACCCTCTCCTGAGGAATTGAGAAACTTGACATTATTTATTAAGTTTGGGAATTTTATATGAGTTGCACCAAATTCTATGCTTTTTTTCCCCAAGTTTTTTATGGACCAACCATGTCAGATGCTAGACTTGCTGCCAGGGACGCAGTTACAGGAAGACAGAAACAACCTCTGCTCTCACAGGGTTCGCAAGGGTGGGGGCAGCATCCACAGGACAGAGCCATAAGCGTTTTGATGGTGACAGCACATGGGGGGTTATTTAACCCCAACTTATGAGGTCAGGGAAGGAAGTCTTTCTAGAAGACAGGCAGAAGCTGAATGATAGCGGTTTGGTAGGCAGAGAGAAGGGCAAAGAGTACCCCAGGCTGATGAAATCCACAAAGGATGGCTTCTCAGACTCTGACACGCATGGGAAATCACTTGCGAATTGAAATACTACTTCTTTTCAGTGGGTCAGGGGAAGGGTCAGAGATTCTGCTCCCAGGTGATGGTGGTGCTGCTGGTGCATGTGTCACTCTGAGTAGCCAGGACAGAAAGCAACTACAGTGAAGACTGATTTCCACGCCTACGGGGTGTGTCTTTCTTCATGGCACCCAGCACAGTATCTGACACAAAGAAAGTGGTCCCCCCAAACTTACGGAGTAATTACATTAAAATCTAAGTAAATGAGGGGTAACCAGTGGAGCTGCAAGGTTAGTAAGAGCCAATAACACAGCCGCATTAAAGAATTTAGAGTTTGTCCTTAGAGTAGCAGTTGTGAGGAGAGAGGATGGGGGTGAGGTGCATTGAGAGGTTTTAAGAAGGGTTAAGTGTATAATTGGATTTTCATTTTAGAAAGATGACTCCTGTAGAGTGTGGAGATGGAATGGAGCATAGAAAACTGGAGGATGGGGTCTGTTAGGAATCCCTGTGGTGATAAGATGAGTGTGACCTGCTCAGGAGAGGAAGCAGATGAGATAGTGAGATGCTGGGGATGGAGGAGAAAATGGGAGGAGGCTGACTATGGTGGTGACCACTGACTGGCTCCTCCCTCAGGTTGCCGGCTTCACGCAGTGCCCAGGAAGGGGGAAGCACAGCGCTTCCTGTGAGGAACTTCTTGTCTGGCCTGAAGTAAAACTAACTAAGAATCTAGTACAGAGCCCCACCTGGAAGGGGTGCTCAGCTAATGTTTGTTTGAGTGGCTTTGAACTTGAGATCAAATATATGGTGACAGAAAGATATCTAACCATGGGCAGTGAATACACAATGCAAAATATATATGACTTACTGTTGAATGGTACACTTGAAACTTACTGGATTTCATTAACCAATGTCACCATAATAAATAAAATTTAAAAAAATAAATAAAAAGGTAAATGAATTTTTTTTAAAAAAAGGAACTTGATAGTTACCAAGAAACAGATGATAGTTACCAAGAAAGAGATGTAATTCAGAGAGCGGACATCGGAGCTGAGGAGTGAGCAGCATGGGGCTGAACCGGCCTGTGAAGGAGCGGAAGGAGCACACTGAGCATCACTGGCTGGGAGGAGAGAAAGGAGGAGGCAGAGTTTGCTTCTATTTTTAAACTTTGTGGTTCATTAGTTTGAAACTTTCATCATTTTTAGCAGTATTGAGTCCCCTGGGGGAACCCCCCCTTCCCCCTGTTGAGATTTTAAAATGTGAAATGTCATCATCTAAAAGAATGTTTATTTTTCTTTCTCATTTTTAAATTAATGCATTTTGACTGTGGAGAATAAAGGAAGGCATAGAGGAGACAAAGACAAAGATTCAGAGAAATACTACTATCCTCTTAACTTTTTGGTGTGTTTCTTTTTAGCTTTTGTCTGTGCACATGTTACATAATTGAGATTTTGACATATATGCAATTTGAAATTATGCAATTATATAGTCTTTTATCACAAATATATCCCCATCATTAAAATCCTTTGAAAACATAATTTGGAATTTTATTAATACTTCTGTTACTGGGTATTTATAAAGCCCTAAATTTTCTTTATTAAGTACTATGTTAAGGTGAATACATTTATGCAAAGATATTTTGTGGACATTATGAAATATTTCCTAGAAGTTGAGAATTACTGGGTCAAGGGATAAGAACTAAGGTTTCTGGGACATTTTGTCAAATAGTGTTCTGGGAATCGAAACCCATTTCCAAGTTCACTTGAATATTATGAGCATCCAACTCCGTACCATGCAGTATAAAACAGTGTAACTCTTAAGTTATCAAACTGCCTACAATTAATTTTTTTTTTTGCTTAATGAGTATTTTTAATTTGAGTGAAATTCAAGTATTTTTTCCTATTTACTCTCCATTTGAAATTATACTTTTTAATATGAATTGTCCAGATTCTTTGCCCATATATTCTATTTAATTCTAGTGATTTTCTTACTGATATTTTACAAGCTCTTAATAAATTGATTTGATCCTTTTTTCGCCTTCTCCCATTCTTTAGTATTTGCAAGCATAACTTTGTAGAAAGGATCGTCTATTGATAAGCATTAATATTTGTCCTACCTTTAGGGTGTGTTGGGAGCAGAAGGCTTCATGGTGTGTTTTGGAAGGATGGATTATTTAAAAGGTTTCTTTCTATCTATTGGCCAGTCTGACCAGTAAACCTGGATATTTTGCTTTGCTATATGTTTTGTATTGTTACTTGATTCATTTTCAGCATGGTAGATAATTTTCTTACATCAGTGACAGTTGTCATTAATAAACTCATTCAGTAATCTTGTGCCAGTCAGTTAGTTTTTTCACTTTTCAAATGAGAACATCAAGAGATATCAGCCTTGAATGAAAGCAGTACACCCTCTGGGGAACAGTTACCAGTGTGGGAGTGACCCTGTGACTTGGGCTAGGCTGGTGGCCCTATGCTGGGGAGCTCTGGATCAGCATCTCCATCAGAGAAGCCCTGAGAAAGTCATCCTGTAGCATTCTACCAAGCCAGAAAGAAGCTGCTGGCCAAGCAACTATTGATTACCTACTGTAGGCCTGTGGGTTTGAGCCAGAGAGATTCAGATATAAAAAAACAAGTCTGCCTTGGAGGAGGTAACAATCTAGTTGTGGAGACAAATCTAATAGGAAAACAATCATATTTTGCCTAGTTTCCTAATGGATTGTTTTCTGCTTATTCAGTGCTAGGAGCTATAGGGGATATCGATCCTAAATCACACACAAAATGAAAAAATATTTTTCATATTAAAAAAATTTTTTTTGAAACTTAAAAAATACTATATAGAAGTAAAAAAATTTTATGTCAGTATTTTTCTTTGTGGTTCTGAGCTTTATATAATGATTAGGAAGCTCTTCCCCTTACTCAGATAATAAAAATATTCTTCCATTTTTCCTTCTGGTACATTTATAGCTATGTTAGAGTATTTAGAACATTAAACCATATGGAATTTATCTTTATGTATTATGAGATGTAGCAGTCTAACTTAATTTACTTTCCATAGTGCTTATTTAGTTGTCTCAGTATAGTAGCCTTCCCTTATCTGTGGGGCATGCATTCTAAGACCCCCAGTGAAAGCCTGAAATCATGCAGAGTACCAAACCTTATAGATAATATGTTTTTCCATATACATATGTACCTTTTCACTTAAAGAAAGCACTATATGGATTCTCGTTGGCATATCTGAACTGGTAGCATGTCTACTCTTGTACTTTGGGGCCATTATTAGGTAAAATAAGGGTTCCTTAACACAAGTGCTGCCATACCATGACAAGTGACTTGATCACCAACATCGCTAAGTGCCTGATGAGCAGGGAGCACACACAGCGTGGAGACGGCGGGATGATCCATATCCCAGGCAGATGGAGCAGGGCCTCACGCGATTTCATCACTACTCAGAACAGTATGAGACTTCAAGCTACTTAGAACGGTGCATAATTTAAAACTTATGAATTGTTTATTTCTGGGATGTTCCACTAAGTATTTTCAAATCATGGTTTACTTCAGGTAACTGAAATTGTTGAAAGAGAAATCTTGGATAAGGTGGGGCCACTATACTATTTGTTAAAAATCCAGCTCTTCCTTCTCATTTGAAAAGCCCTGTTCTTTATATGCTGAATTCTCACACATTCTTGGGTTTGTTTCTCTCCTCTCCTTTTCCAGGAATCCTTTTGTAACTTCTTTGCTGTATGAGTTTGATTACGGTATTTTTCCCAGTGGTCTTCCCCATATGTAAAATGGGAATAATGTCATAGCAGCAATTCTCCCTCTCAGCTGTGAGAAGTGGACTGTACTGCGTCAGGGCATGGCTTCATTGTAGGCACTCAGTAAATGATAGAATTATTTTCATCATTGCTTTTTTTAGGGCCTGTGCCAATGGCCCTCAATTACTGTAGTAGGTAGACTTTGTCATTTTTCTTTTCAAAAATTTCTTGGACATGCTTCTATTTTTATTTTTCTATTTGAATTGAATTTCAGCTCATCAAACTCTGAGAAAAATAAATGAAAAAAGTAAAATTGAGGTGTTGTTTGAAATTGCATTACACGTGTATATTAAGTGGGGAGATATGACTTAAAAAATTGAATCTTCTCATTTACAATGTAATTTCATTTGTTTAGGTTTTGTTTTTTGCTCTTCAATTAAATTTTAATTACTTCGAGGCTTAAGCCTTGGTTTTTCTAGCTTTCCGCTTGTCGTGGTTGAGACGGGCTCTCTTCTCTCAGAGCTGGTGGAGGCAGCTCCAGAGTTTCATTAAACATATGAGATACATGCTCTTTTAAGCCATCCAAACATCCCTGTGAGGCGATACATTTCAATCTTATAGGTGAGGAATTTAAAAGGAAAGAAGAAAAGAAAGTAATAGTTTTAAAAAACTATGTACCAGACATGTGTTTATTTTTACTGCCTCTAAAGCAGGTCTATTATCCCTATTTTACAAATGAGGAAACTGATTCTAAGAGAAGTTAAAGTGACACAGCCAAGACAATCAATAAAAGAGGAGATAGGGCTCAAACACAGGGTTTAACCTGTCTCTCCCAGTGGTCAAAAATGGAATCTAAAGATTAGATGGCTCAGTGCCAGTTGGAACATTCATAGGCACCAGGCCTGGCTGATATAGTGCAGTGGAGGGCCTGCAGGTGGCAGCTGTGAAGGAGAAGGTTCTGGGCATTCCAGCAAGACTAGGCTCTTGGTGTTAGACATCATGAGTGGGGGGGTCCCCTTCTTTGATTTATTACTAGTTTGATAAATTAAAAGTGCTTTCCAGCTTACCATCTTAAAAGAAAATTGCTTAAAGTTTTTTTTTTTTGAGCAATAAGAAAATGGTTTTTTGATTTGTTTGCTTTTTGTCTTACAAGCTGAGATATACCTGAGAGCTTTGGGTGTGTAGGATCAGTTGGTGTGACATTCTCTTCTGAATTTTCTGTTGCTTAACTGAAAATGGTTTAAAATCCTACAGAGTCTGAGGAAGGGACTGGGAGCAGTAGTAACAAAATTTCTAAAAACAGTGGATAATTCAGAGGCCATATTCTTGATTTTGGAATGCTATTTGTGATTTTTGTCTGGTGGACTTTTCTTTCAAAACACATCTTCTTAGTGACATTATAGTTTATTTGTCTTCTAAAGGCACCCAGAAACTGACAGCTGAAAATGAAGGAAAGAGAAAATGGGCATAAGATCAAAATTAACTCTGGGTAAATACATAGTAGCTAAGATTTAAGGAGAATGTATTCCCATCTGATCTGTTTGCTGCCTATTTTAGTGTACATTTTAGGGTTATTTATACTTACATATGAATAAGTGGGATAGGCAGATGTGTAAGCTAGTTATCGTTAAGTTGACTAAGCCTAACGTTAATCAGAGATGTCTCTCTGTCCTCGTTGTGTAGCACAGACGTTGATGTGATTGTAAGCAGAGAGACCCAGGTGACCACTTGAAGATCTATTTCCATCGCTGAGATTCAGGGAGTTATTTGCTTAAGTTACTTACAGTTACTTACTATCTCCTAAAATAAGATAAAATGCTGAGCACAGTGCCTGGCACGTAGGCTGCTTCTCTAATACTTAACAACCTGGAAAAATATTTACTGTTTTTTTTTTTAAACTTGAAAATGGTCATAAAATAGTATGTAAAGTGATATTCCAGTTATGCAAAATTTAGCAAATAGTTCTTAAGTTCTTATATGCCAGATGCTGTTTTAGAAACTGGGCTACAGAACTAGATAGGGAAGAAAGTATTGCTTTGTGTCTCATTTAGTTTCATTTCACAGAATTGATTGGTCAGTCTTGCTGATGTCCTCTACAGATAGAAAATACTTGTTCTCCCCAATTATGTTTTTGGAAGACATAGGCTAAGTGAGTGCCCTTTCTGAGAAGTCAATCAGATAAGCCCTGCCTACCTTCTCCTTCTGCAGATCAGAGCAGTGCTTTGGAAGAGCTTATTTATCCTCCACGTTAGCTCAGGAACAAGGAGTAGAAGTTGAAACATTCACCAAGCTTCCTAAGGCACTGATGTAATCACAGTGGTAACCCAACAACCTCCCTTTCTGGGGAAGCCTTTGCTAGGAGAATCATTGTGGTGATTCTTTTCCTTCACGTGTTGTCATTTGCTATTTTATCAGACTCTTTAGATTCTTTTTTTGAGGAGAAAGACTTAGAAATATAATTTCTGGCCCACAATTAATTGAGCATGGGAGCCAAATTGATGGATTCCCAAACTGGATTTTGACACTGAGGCCCTTTAACAATGGAAATTTGAGCTTGCATGGTCTTCTGGCCATGGTTGACAGTGCCCATCCCAGCCCCTACTCTCTACTTGTCCACTGCATGGTCTAAGGTAAGTCTTTAGATCTCTGTACCTTAGTTACTTCCATTCATCAGGAGGGATTTTCAATCTGTTTTCTAATCTTTTACAAGAGTTAAGAGATCTACACTTAGAAAATTATTTGAACAGAAGAAAAGCACCACTGAGCAGTCACTGTGAAAATTTTTATTTCAGCAAGAAGAGAAATTAATGGTATAATAACCCCAGCACCCAAAGGAATGAAGCTTTCTAAAAAAATAAATGAATATTTGTACCTATTCATTCCCAAGTCTTCGCTTCCATAGCCCCTCAAAGAGAAAGCAAATTACTGACCAACCTTTTGATGTTTCTTTCAGGGACACCTGTGTGGTTCTTTGTGAAAATTGCTCCAATTCGAAACGAACAGGATAAAGTGGTCTTATTTCTTTGCACTTTCAGTGACATAACAGCTTTCAAACAACCTATTGAGGATGATTCATGTAAAGGTTTGTAATTCTGATTTGTACTAATATATTTATGCTTTTTTTTTCCACCTGTGTGACTCTTGTTACAGAGAATTTGACGTTGCCAAGGCAATCTCTGCACAAAGATCAAGATTTAAACGTTAATATGTTGAGTAAAACATCGTATCATCCTGGAATGCATTGAGGGAGGAGAGAGAAAAAATCTTGTTTTGGAAAACACTTGAATCAATTTCATACCTTTTTAGATTAACCCTTTCCAATAAAGGTCAGACAGAAGAAGGTAGTTGGGCACTTCTGGTATCATCAGAATCTTTTCAGGTTTTCACATGACAATTGTCTGTCACCTAAATAAGGCAGTCCATGGCCACATCCATCTCATTCATATATAAATTTCTTCAGATTTGACTGAGTTCTAGCATTTCAAAATTTTTATGATAGATTTTAGCACATGTCTACCTGTCCGATTAAGTCCACAGTTAATTCATTTGAAACATGGTATTAATGAGCATAAGTAACATTTCCATATGCATCATTTAATCAGCTATGACCACAGATTTTAGCACTCACCTTGGCTATATCACATGCATGTATCATCTAAATAACTCTGGGGATTGGAAAAGGAGATGGCTCAGAATTTCTAGAACAATTAAACTCCTGAAGGGGTCCCACTCATTAGGATATACTAAAGATGGTATGTTATTCCCAGAGGTTGGGATTAGGGGGTGTCATGGCCTCTTCCATCCCTCTTCGATAGAGTGCACCCAGGCTAACCAGGAGGCTAAGAGAGCTTTCATACTGCAGAGCCTCCTGGCTCTGCGGCCATTTTTCCAGCTCTCCCGGCGAGCTTTGCTCATTGTGGTTTCCTGAGACGCAGCAGAGAGATGAGAGGGGAGTCTAGGAGAGAGTTAAACCAGGGAACATTACTCTTGATTGGACAAAACTCTATTGTTAAATGGGCATTATAGGAGGAAATAAAACTCTATTGTTAATTATGTGGATGCTCTCTCAGGGGCTATGTCCTCTGAGGATATAGCGCATTAGGTGCTCACATTTATAGAGTTGAGAACATAATGCTGTGTATACCAGTGCATCCTTTTTCTTTTAAACTATCTGATAGTGTAATAAATTAATTTCAGCTTGCCTTTTGGTTTTGAGAACACAGAAGATATAAAGTGTCTCAACCAGATTTGTGATTCTCCGATCTTTAGTTTCTGACTTGAAGATTTGTCAGTGCAGTAGCTATTGTGTGGTGACAGACTCACTCATGATTGTCATCTTGCTAACGTCTAGAAAGGCCATTTGCTTTTTTGACTGTATAAACTCATAAATAATATTTTAAAGGCAATCAGATATTTTGACACTTATTTTTGCAATTTTTCACTTCACAATGTACAGCAAGTGATTTGGTTGAGTTAGAATGTTTTCTTTTTGTCGCCACTAGGATGTTTTTAGGTGACGTGAGGTGGTGTTGGTTATCAGGAAAGGCATACTCAACAGAGAACGCTTCTCACGTGTCACCTAGTGTCTTCATTTGATTCTCATGAAACCTGAAAGAAGAGATAAATCACATTCATCTCTTCTGTGTGATAAGTGAGACTCATTTCTGTGAGTGATGCAGTGAAACTCACTTAGACTCACTTTCTTTCAGGATGAAAATGCTCCACTTCATTTAATCTGCCTCAATGATGTATTTCCTTTCTGATAAAAGAGTTGTTACACACACACACACACACACACACACACACACACACACACACACAGTCTTACTTATTAGCCAAGGAAACCAGATACTATCTTTGTGAAATAAAAAGTAGTAACACGTGGCTTGATTTGTAAAAATTTAAAACACAGATGCATATACTTTAGCCTTTGATATAGGTGGATCATGATGCTAGCGGATCATACTTAGTGTCTCCTCCGGGACATGACTTTATAAGCCTGTTTATTTCAAATGCCATGGCAGACATGCTTAGACCCTCCCACCTGTCATGTCACTGGGCCCCTGGCCCACTTTGATGTGCTGGTCTGCTTAGGACAAGGTCAAATTTTATCCTCATCTATTTATGATGGAAGAGCATGTTAATTCTCTAGACCTTGTTAGTTGTACGTCCATAAACTGCAGTGCTGGCCGCAGAGATCAAATCAAGATGGGAAACACGCTGCTATGTGGCTGGATTGTTCTCCGCCGTGACCTTCCTCCTTGGATGTGCTCTCACACGGAGATTCCAGCAGACCCGGCCTGGGTTTCGGCCCAGCGCTTCCGTCAGCATTAAGAGTCCTGAGAGTCTCGCTGACCCAGGCTTGTTTAAAATCCACTTTTGAGATGAAAAGGGAGGGTGGATAAATCCAAACCCCCAGAAAAATCCCCAGATAATTGCTCCTTGGCGTAGCAGCACGAGATGTTTTCCCACCACCAGATTAGTGTTTTTTTAAGTCAGTTGTGCTCAGAATGTCTCTAAAAGGACGATGTTTTCTCTGATCATGTAGTGCCTCATGTTGGGCTTGGGAATGGGGTTAGTTCATGGGGTTAGTGATGGAGAAGCCAGTTTGTGCCTAACATTTTCTCACAAACAACCTACAGAGGGGTAACCTCATGGGATAATTGGCAGCAGGCTGTTTTGACACCTATTACAAGATAACTCGCCTTTCACGGAGCTTGGAGCACAGGCGATGGGCCCTGGGAATGCTCCCTGAGCCCCCTCCTTCATTAGTTTGTCAGTTGTCTTGCTCCTTTTTAATGAATTATCCAGGCCCCTGACTTCCTCATCTTCTCTTTTCTCTCCATTTTTGACTGATTCCCTTGCTATCTGACAAAAAGTACCCACTTTGGCATGGAGCAGGAATGAAGGTCAAGCTAGGTTTGCTGTTTGGTAACAGCTCTGGTGTGTGTGTGTGTGTGTGTGTATTTCTTGCTTTTTCTGTTATTATGGGTATTTGGGAGTAGGCTGCAGGGTATTTTTCTCTGTCCAGTTCTCTCTTCTGAGCCAGGAGCCTTGGGCATGATGGAAGAGAAGAATTAAAGTGTAAGGCTCAGGATTTCCTCTCCATATTGCTCACCAAAGGATGAGTCACTTCTCTGGTTTTCTCTCTTACCCCCATCCCCCTCCAATAATCTTATGTTAAAGGAGAAAGTTCTTTTCAAAGATGCACATATTGACTTCTAAATTCATAGTTAAACTTGAGCCAAATACAGACAACAAAATGAATGGAAAACTCCAGAGGAGATTTTTAAAGTCCAGAGATTTAGACTATTTGGGGATGAGGGCTTTGGCAAGCTGTTGTAGCTTCTGACCCTTCTCCATATGTTTTCATGTGGGATATTTGTCAGGCACTCCTGGGAAAGAAACAGAGCAATGGATATAAGCCATTCCCCCTCTCCTCCTCCAATATTCACATGTTGTCTTGGCCCTTAGGATGATGGAATGTGAACTGCTACTTGAAGTCATCCTAGATTTTTGATTATTTGTAGACTGATAGGGAAAAGACTGGGGGAGGGCAACATGGACTGCCCATCCTGGTCCCATGTGTCCATTGATCTCTTGTGGATGTTGGGTTATGGTACCAGCTCCTCTAAGCGGATCTGTGAGTACAGCTCTGGACAAGCCTGGCTTCACAGTCCCCCGATCGGAGTGAGGGAACCTCATAGGAGTCTTCAGTAACTTCCATTCAATGACTCAGCACTGTTCCCAGGGAGGGGCCTACAGGTCTGTCTTTCTGGTATCTCTGCACTTACCCTTGGAGGAGCTGGAGTCCCAGCTCATCCCACAGCCATCTCTTCTGGCCTGGGGAGGATACAGGGTTATGCGGGCTAAAGCAACCCAGTAGGGACTCACCCCAGTTGAAACCAGCAGCCACTGTGGAGTCAAGGAAGGGGGAAGTGGTGGTCCTTGCTGAGAATGGGGACAGGAGCCCATAGTGCTTCCGAGCTGACTGCACACATGTTCCTTTCCTTCTGTCCTTCCTTCCCTCTCATGCTTCTACTTCCTCTCCTGCCCAGCCCCTCTCACCGAAACGACACCCAATAAGCGTGTGTGCTGAGTAAACAGAAGTCTGCCTAAGGAAAATGGGGGTACACAGGAGGGAGTGGGCAGTTCTGCTGGGGGTCGAGCAGTAACCGGGAAAGGCTTCCTTAAAGGGCGGGGGTGCATCAGCGGCCTTCCTTGAACTAGATTGTCCCCTCCCAGTTTGCACTGTGGACAATGGGAGATTCCTTCCTTGCAGGATTGTTTCTCTCGTTTGCTGTAAGAGACATCTTTGGTCCAAATTGTACATATTATCATCCATTAAATCCATTTCCTTCTCTTCCTGTGTTTATAATCTCATCGCACAGCTGTCACCCAGTCACCCAACCAGGAACCCAGAGGCCACCTGCATTGCCTCTTCTCTCCCTCTGCAGCTTTTGTTCACCAGCTCCTTTTGAATCCATCTAGTAGCTGTTCTCAAGTCTCCCCTTCTGGCCTGGCCTAGGCTACAGCATGAGACCAGGCCCCCATGGCGTCTTACCTGGGGTTCTGACTGGTCTTTTCTACCTGTCACTTTTTTTTTTTTAAAGCATGCTATCCACACTGCCGTTCTGTTCTTCTTAAATGAACTCAGTTTATGTTTCCTTCTACCCACCTCACTTAAACTCTTTCAGTGATTCTCTGTGAGTTTTAGGACAAAGTTCAAATTTCTTAACTTGCTGTCTGGCTTCTTATCACTGAAGTTCTTCTTGATCTGGCCTCTGACACCTTCTTTGGCATCACGATGTGTCTGTATCCTACTCTCCTCCACAAGCCATGCCTCATTTATACAGCCATTTCAGATGCCTTACTGTTCCCAACATATTACCTGATTTTATATTTTTCTGCCTTTGTAGATGCTTTTTCTTTGTGTGGAATATCTGTTTTTTCCTTTGTGAATTCCTAACTCCTGCCTATCTTTCAAAATTTTGCTCTAGTGTCACCTCCTCTGGGAGGCCCTCCCTGACTCCCATGCTGGGTTAGATACACCTTCTCTGGATTGTCTTGGCCATATCATCCTGTACTTATCTCTCTTATAGAACTTAGCTTACTCTATCATGGTTTTTAAACAATGTATTTGTCAATCTTTCCTATTAGAGGGTATGCTCTTTGAAGCCAGAGTCCGTGTCTTCTTTATCTTAGTATCTCTAGTACCTAACATCATGCCTGATATATAGTAGTTATGTTTATATAACTAATACATGAATGAATAAAGTTCTTTTACCTAGTTAGGCAATGATTCCTATTAGAAAGTCTCCATTATTCAGAAAAGAAAATGTGGAGGTGGCATTTGGGACAGAACTTATTTCTTTCCTGCAGAATAGGCAGAGCCTGTCCATCCTGGTAGAAGTGTGATGGCAGATTTCACACTGTTTAGCCATTTGTCCATCCAATACCCACTCATCTTCCTGTGCCCTCCAGTCAGCCAGCTCTTTTAAGAGCCACATTCTTGGAAAGTGACTCAGGGCAGGAACCAATAGTGAGAGCCTAGCCGGAGCCGGAGAGAGGCCCAGAGGGCCAGGGAGCTTCCTTTTCATCCTCTTGTGCTCTCTCAGCTGATGGGCCAGGGCCCTGAGCTCCCTGCCAGGCAGCGTTGGGGTGTCTGCCCTGCCACCTACTTCTTACTGTTGTTCGCAGAGTATGGGTCATGGTGTGCGTGGTAATGATGGTCGTGGAGGGGCGGGGCTGGGGGGTTGCAGAGCCCTTGCCTATGTTTTCTGTTTGATTGAAAAATGGACTCTCTTCTCTTCTTGAAAAGCTTTGTAAAATTCACTTCCAGCTTTGTTTTCAGCAGAAGGAGAGCCCGACTCTGGAAGAGACTTTAAAAAATTCTAGTCCACAGTTTACATTAGCAAATTCCAGTGAGCATGTTCATAAACGGCACATTTGGGGGAGATGTCAAAGACCCCCGCAGAGCCCGGGCTGTCCCCTCCTGTTAGCATTAATGGGCTTCCCCATGGCCCGACCACCATGGGCTTCTCTTCAGGCTGGCTCCAGCAGTCCCATTTCTCTGCGTAATGGCATCAGGATGGATGATGAAAATGCCACTACCGTTTATTAACGCCCAGAACTTCTGGAATGTGACAAAAAAGAGAACTTTTCGCTATTCTTGCCAGGTCGACAAAAATTTATTCCGATCATGATTCTTAAAGGCTGTGCAAAGGAAGGACGAGCTCCATTTTCCTCTGGATTCTAAGTCTATCTTGAAAAGCTGCTCCAGGGTAAAATTTGGCAGATGAGATTTCTGCTGCCAGGTGCTGAGTCCTGCCAAACTTAAAGGACAGAACATAAAATTGCCTTGTCCTCCTTTTAGCTGTCATGTAAAAATAGTTTCATGCTCTGTTTATTTGCTGGAGCCCCTCAACCCCAAGCTTGGCCAGGGGAACCCTGACGGGCTTTCTGAAGTCTCATGAGGCAATTGCAATAGTCATAGCCTTGATGCAAATGAGTTTGGGATATTGGGAATGGACACTTGTGTTTGGGACCTTTAAGAGATTACTCATATGTCTTAAATTCTCAGTCAAGTCCATTCATATGTCTTAGAGTCTGGGATAGACAGTGGGCTGGATTAAACAAGACCAGCATTTTATTTTTCCTGGAGGGACTAGTCCAGAGGGCCAGGGAAGCCTCAGAACAGCTCTGTTTTAGCCCACGATCCACAGCCCTCTAAACTGAGCCCTTTCGTTTTACCAGGCAGATGTGCTCAGCCTTTAGGAAAGTGGAGTGTTTTAATTTCTACTTTCCTGATGGGATAACTGAAGCCCAGAGAACTTAAACAACTTGTGGTGATCACCAAGCAAGCTGGAGGCAGAGATGGGACTTGTATCCAGATTTCTTTACTGTGTTCTTGGGACTAAGTTCAGTACTGGGCTCTTTTCATTTCTTGTTTTAAGGGGACCTGTCATCAACCGTCTTTCCTTTACATCAGAGCAGGCTAAAATGTGCCAGTGCTTTCTGCGCCCTCCCCCCCCCCTACCCAGAGATTAAATTCATTTCTTATTCCCCTGGCTTTGGAGATTGTAATGTATAGAACGACCGTTTGACTAGCTTGTCTGTTTAAAACGTGGAACCATCTTGGTCCCAGGTGGTCCCCGCATCAGGTGATGTGGGGCTTGGGAATAGCCTGAGCCCAGTCACAAAGTCAGAGAAGCATCTCCATTGCCTTGTAGAATTTGGCAGAAAGGCCTTAGGCCAGAGCGGAGAGATCTGGGTTCTAGACTCTTTCTCTTCGTCTAGTCACTCTGTGTCTCGCTTTCACTTTTGCAAAGTGGTACTAAACCTGCCCTACCTACTTTGCCATCTGAGGTTAGGATAAAGTGAAAGTGCAAGGTCAAAATAAATTACAGATTTGAGCATGTCTGCATGCTTTTCTGAGCAGCGACTCTCACTGTGAAGAATGTGGAGTGACTCATGGGAGCTCAGGAGGACAATGGGGGTGTCTGCTTCTGACCGTGTAACTTGTGGTGTGACTGTCCATGTGCCTTCAGGACAACGCTGAACTTGTCTTTTCTCTTTTCCACATGCTTCAGGCTGGGGGAAGTTTGCTCGGCTGACCAGGGCACTGACCAGCAGCAGGGGTGTCCTGCAGCAGCTGGCTCCCAGCGTGCAAAAAGGCGAGAACGTCCACAAGCACTCACGCCTGGCTGAGGTAAGGGCAAGGGGTCAACTGATCTTACACCTCACTTCTGTGGGGGCCACTGGCTGAGAAGATGGTATGGAGCAAGTATGCCAGTTTGCAGGGACATTTGGGATCTTGTCCTGGCTGGGCCATACACCACAAAGTGTGACTTTGGATAAGTGACCTAATTCCTTTCAGCTTTGTACTTTGTATCTTCTCTATTCCAACTTGTTTGAGATTCAAGTGTCAGTTCACTTTTTCGAAGGAGTAGGAAATGAGGTAGAAGGGCCATATATACAAAGGGGCTTTACTTGGAAACCATAAACAATTTTATTATTTGAGCAATACATAGTGTTATAAAAAGTAATATATAGGAAGTGAAAAGGAGAAAATAAAAATCATCTATAATCCCACTAGCCAGGGTGGTATCTTCCCTTTGGCTGGGACAGGTGAGAGACTGGGACAGGTGAGAGGCTGAGAAGCCAGGACAAGGTGCTGACCAAGCTTAATGCACCAACATTACTATTATCTGTCTTTGGTGATGCTTGGTCTTCATTTTATCAACTAGACTTGGGTGGTATCAATTAAGAGCATTATACTTTCCACACAGCAAACTTCC
This sequence comes from Macroglossus sobrinus, assembly GCA_004027375.1. NCBI lineage: Eukaryota > Metazoa > Chordata > Mammalia > Chiroptera > Pteropodidae > Macroglossus > Macroglossus sobrinus. The sequence goes on from PVKZ01003429.1 coordinate 99,673, forward strand.
ATCTTACCCAACGATGACAACACAAGCTGTCTCTCTGCCTGGTGGTAGCCAGTCAGTTCTTGATCCATGCTTGAATGACAGGGCCCTTTCTGACCTGACCCCTGGCTCCCATCCTTCTAAGGGAGAAACTCCCAGCATGGTGCAGCCCACAGCGGGTGCTCTGAATGTGTGCAGTGAACATCGAATGAGTTAACTACAGAGAATGTCCTTGTAGCAGCCAAAAGCTTTCACCAGGAGTGGAGACGGAGGCATTCATTTGTGTCATGTTAAAGGAGAGGTGTTTGTATGGTGGCAGCATTGTTTTCTTGTCGTGATGTGGGCTCAGCTTATGATAGAAATAATAATAAAAGAGGCCTTTCAGTTTACAGCCTGTACTTTTCCTGTCCTTGTTTCTTCTTTTGGTTAATAAAGTAGCCTCTCCTACTGTTCTTCGCCTTGCTCACTCTTATTCTATTCCTGGTACACACCAGCCTTGCTCTTCCCACAGATATTTGTGTGTGACAACTCCTTTACCAGCTGCAAGTCTTTGTTCAAATGTTGTTTTCTCTATATGGCTACCTGTATCAACCAGGGTTCTACCAGAAAAATGGAATCAGTAAGATGTTTATGTATTAGGACATTTATTGCCAGGAGTTGGCTGACATAATTGTGGAGTGCTGGCTAGGCAAATCCCAATTTGTTGGGCAGGTTGGCATACTGGGGACCCTGGGGAGGAGCTGATGTTGAAGTCTACAGATTGTGTTTCTTCTTCCTCAAGGAAACCTCATTTCTGCCTTTAAGACCTTTCAACTGATTATTTCGGGCCCACCCAGATTCTAGAGTATAATCTCCTTTCCTGAAAGTCAGCTGATTGTAGGTGTTAATTGCTTCTACAGAACACCTTCATAGGAATGCTTAGATTAGTGTTTAATTGAATAACCTGGTACCATGGCCCAGACAATCTGACTCTTAAAAATAATCATAGTTTACCCTTGTCCATTTGGCACTCATACATATTTCTTTAAACCATATGAATCTCCAAATAAAGACAATAGCAAAATCATACTTCAGCCTAACATGATTCAGTTATCCTCATCTAACCAAGAACGTGCCAACTCTTTCCCCAAAGAGGATGCAGGGTCCTTAGGTGATGTCCTTGGGTGACTCTTCTCGGTATCCAGTAACTTAATTACTGAGATGTAAACTTAACTATAATTAATATATCTTATGTTAGATGATAAGAGCATAAGAGAGGGAAGAAAATAAAAGTATTTGCTTAGCATATATACATACATGTTATATATAAAACAAAATAAAAAATACTTAAAACTCAACCTACTCTACATTTTTCTCTACTTAATACCTTCTAATGTACTGTATGGTTTACGTATTTATTGTGGTTGTTTTCACTGATATGTCCTAGCTCTTAAAACAGTGTCTGGCACATAATAGATGCTCGTCAGTAGTGCTTTTCAAAAATTTTTTCGAATGGATGAAAGAAAAGAAATTATGTTAAAGTTTTTGTCTACCTGTCTGGCATAAGTAGTTGGTCTTGATTGGCACTCTGAGGCAAACACCTGGGTCCCATCCCAGGGGCTTGTAAACTTTAGCTAGAGGCTTATTGATTTTATTGAATTTTCCGAAGAACTGGCTTTTGACTGTTGATTTTCTCTCATGATTTTCTTTTTCAATTGCATTGATTTCTGCTCTAATTTTATTTCCTTTTGCTTACTTTGGTTTTAATTTGCTCTTCTTTTTCTAGTTTCCTAAAGTGGAAACTTAGATTATTGATTTTTGATCTTTCTTTTTTTCTAATATATGTATTCAATGCTATAAATGTCCCTCTGACCACTGCTTTCACTGCATCCCACAAATTTTGATAAGTTGTGATTTTAGTTTTATTTACTTCAAAATATTTTAACTTTTTTTGAGATTTCTTCTTTGATCCCATGTGTTATTTTGAAGTGTGTTTTTTAATCTCCAAATATTTTGGGATTTTACAGCTGTCTTTTTGTTATTGGTTTCTAGTTTAATTCCATTGTGGTCTGAGAGCAAACATTATTTGATATCTATTCTTTTAAACTTGTTGAGGTATGTTTTATAGCTCAGAGTGTGGTCTATCTTGGTGAATGTTTCAGGTGAGCTGCAGAATAATGTGTATTTTGCTGTAATTGAATGAAATAATCTATAGATGTGAATAATATCTATTGATTGATGGTGTTGTTGAGTTTAGCTATATCCTTACTGATTTTCTCCTTGCTGGATCTGTGCATTTCTGATGGAGGGGTGTTAAAATCTACAACTTTAATAGTGGATTCCTCTATTTCTCTTTGGAGTTCTATCAGTTTTGCCCCACATATTTTAATGCTGTGTTGTTTGCTGCATACACATTAAGGATTGTTATATTTTCTTGAAAACTGACCCCTTTTTCATTACGTAGTGCCCTTCTCTACCCCCAATACTCTTCTTGCTCTGAAGTCTGGTCTGTCAGAAATTAACATAGCTACCCTAGCTTTCTTTTGATTAGTATAGGCATGGTATATCTTTCTTCATCCTTTTATTTCAATTTATACTTGTCTTTATATTTAAAGTGGATTTCTTGTAGACAACATATAATTGGGTCTTGTTTTTTGATTCACTTAAACAATTTCTTTCTTGATTGACATATTTAGACTATTGATGTTTAAAGTGATTATTGATATAGTTAGATTAATATTTACCATATTTCTTATTATTTTATATTTGTTGTCCTTATCCTTTGTTCCTATTTTGTCTTTTTCTGCCTTTTGTGGTTTTGAGAATTTTATATGATTTTATTTTCACTCTTTTTGTAGCATATTAATTATATTAAAAAAAAAACTTTTACTACCCTAGAGTTTACAATATACATTTACAAGTAATCCAAGACCTGTTTCAGATAACACTATACTGCAAGTGCCTTATAATAACAAAATATTTCTAATTCCTCCCTCCTGTCCCTTGTATCTTTGTTTCTTTGTTCATTTAGGGTTTGGGTCATTTATCCTGCTTAGTGTTCTCTGAGCTTCCTGGATCTGTGGTTTTGTCTCTGATATGAATTTAGGGAATTTCTCAGTCATTATTACTTCATATTTGAAACTTATTTCTTCTGTTTCTTTTCCTTCTGGTGTTCTCGTTACATATATTTTATGCCATTTGTAGTTCTTAGTATTCTCTTCTATTTTTAACGTGTTCTTTTTCTTGTTGCTTTTCAGTTTTGGAGTTTTCTATTGATATATCCACAAGCTCAGAGATTTTTTTTCTCTCATCTGTGTTCGGTCTACTAAGACATTTTTCATTTCTGTTACAGTGTTTATGAGCTCTAGTTTTTCTTTTTGGTTCATTCTTAGAATTTCTATTACTCTTACATTATCTGTCTGGTCTTGCATGCTACTTTTTCCATTAGAGCCCTTACCATATTATTCATAATTGTTTTAAATTCCTGGTCAGATAATTTCACCATTCCTGCCATATCTGGGCCTGGTTCTTTTGCTGGCTCTGTCTCTTCAAACTGTGTTTTGTTGCCTTCAAGTATGTCTTGCAAGCTGAACATGAGGTGCTGGATAAAAGAAACTTGGGTTAATAGGCCCTTAGTGGTGTGGTGGGAAAGTGTGGGGGGAGAAGAAATATTCTCTAATCCTGTGATTAGCTAGTTCAGTGAGCCTGTGCCCCTGGGCTGTGAATGTCACAAATCTGTGACAGAAAAGAGGGAGGAAGCAGTCCTGGGCAGGGGGCATCAGACCACGGCGCAGATCTGATACAAGCCCTGCCATCCTGACAGGGAACTCTGCCTGGGAGATGGCCAGCTTGAGGAGTCCCATGCCAGGCCCCTCAACCACCTCCTTGCTCAGTTACTGGCAGGTGCCTCACTGGAAAGCTCAGGTTCCTGTCCCTGAGGAAGCTAACAGGAGTCTGTCAGCTAACTGTACACCACGCAGCTGGGCAGAGAATCCTTTCTTGAAGTGGGATCTGAGGGGGCACAGCTTTAAGTCTGCCACCACCTCACTGTTATAAGTCATTCTGTCATAGGAAGGAAGGTCATGGTCAGTGTGTAAGTCGCTGTGTGACCTTCGTGCAGGAGTGACCCTGCTTGGGTTTGGTCTGGTCTGGCTAAAACCACTTTAGTGCCAGCCTCTCTCTCTATGGAATGGCTGTGGGGAAGATGTGGAGGTGAAATCACTTGTTCTTATTACATCCTCTCACTTCTTCCCTGTGAAGGAGCCAGGTCAGGATATAACCTGAGATGTGCAGTTGTGACAGCTGGAGCAGAGGCATATTCGTTTAGTCATGCCAGGGGTGGCAAGTGCTGCCCAGCGCACAGCTCCTGATATCACTGCAGGGAGATCCGGTAAATGCCTCATGTGCTTCTGTGTTTCATGAAGATGACAGGACTAAATGGGCTGCGACAACATTACAGGTTGCAACTCATTAGACAACTTATTTAGCTGTGTGATTTCGGGCAAGTCATTTCACATCTAAGAGCTTCTGTTTCCTCCTCTTCCTTCTCTTTAAATGGAGGTAGTAAGTTCAAACGAGAATAACATGGACCCATAGATTTATGAAGCATAATAAGATGCTGAATGCAAACACTGGGGCATATAGTTAGTGTTCAACAATATTAGTTTAATATTAGCTTTTGATTTTTGGCTCTATATATCCCTTTAAAAATTTCTCAGTTTTCAGGTTAATTTTTTAAATCAGGTTTTAAAACATATAGATATATAAAGTAAAAAGTGAAATGCCCACTGTTTCTTGAAGTAACTGTTTTAAAACAGTGCACATGTTTTATTATAAGTGTGTGTATTTATATTGAGTTTTTAAAAAACAAAAATATGTTTATACTATATACATTATTTTCTAATTTCCTTTCTTTTTTTTGGTTTCACTTACTAGTGTATTTAGGATATATTCCCAAGAGCACATATCCCCTTCATTCTCTTTAATGTTTATTTTTTTTGGTATGCCATCACATGATCATATCCAAACCTATTTAGCTGTCCCCCTGTTGATAGATAGTCATGTTGTTACTAATCTTTGGTAATTAACAGAGAATGCTTCAGTGACTCTCCTTGTATGCATATTTTTTGTTTTTAATGTAGAAATCTTTCAAGCTTTCAGAATAATAGAGAGTAATTCAACCAACATTCATTTATTTATGTCTAGTTAGTAAATGTTAATTCCTCACTTCAAATTATTTTTTAAAAATTAAAATATTACAGGTTAAGTTTAGGTCCTCTTAGAACTTATCCCCAGAAGTAATCACTACCCTGAAGTTGTGTGTCTCCTTGTTACTGGTGTTTTAATATTTTTACTACTTTTGTATTTATCCATAAAACATGTATAGTATGATTGTGTGTTTTTTTTATATAGTTACACAAATTATGTCACTCTGTGACATTTTACAGCTTTTATTTTACACCCAGCATTGATTTTTGAAAGCTTTTCATTTTGAAAATGTTATAAACTCACAAAAAGTTGCAAAACTAGTACAGAGAGTGCCCTGTACCCCTCACCCAGCTTCCCGCAATGATGACATCTTATATAACTATAGGACCAAATCTAAACCAGGAAACCGGTGTGTGGAATATTGTTAACTAAAGACCACATTCAAATTTTATCAGTTTTTACAAGCACTCATTTGTGTCTCTGTGTGTGTGTAGTTCTGTGCAATTTTATTTTATGTATAGCTTTTATAACCACTGCTACCATCAACATCAAGGAACTCTTATATAACCCCCTTATAATCACACACCCATTCTTTCTCTATCCTCTTGAAACCGTTAATTTGTTCTCTATCTCTATAATTCTGTTATTTTGAGAATGTTATATAAATGGAGTGATACAGAGTGAACCTTTTGAAGTGAGCTCTTCACCAGTATAATGCCCTTGAGATCGACTCAGGTTGTTGCAAGTATCAATGGTTTGTTCCTTTTTCTACTGTGAGGATATACCAGAATTTATTTAAGTATCACCCATTGAAGGATATTTGGATTGTTTCTAGATTTTGGCTACATGATGAAGAAAACTGTTATGAACACACACACACACACACACACACACACACACACCAATTTATTTTAGCTAATACATTTTTAAAATTTATTTATTTTGATTAGTTTCAAGTATGCAGTACATTGGTTTGACATCTATATAGATCTTAAAACAATCCCTCCATTGCTCCCTCCTTCCCCTGACCCTCCACCTAGCCAATGTATTTATGCTAAATGCATCCCCTATGCCATGCTCCCCATCCCTGTGACCATCCATTAGCTACTAATTTGTACTTCTTTAACCCTTCACCCCATTCTCCCAGTTTCGTCAAACACCTCCCGTCTGTCCATCACCAAGTTGTCCACTAAATGCCTATAAATATGATGTATATATATGTGTGTGTGTGTCTGTGTGTGTCTGTGTGTGTATTTGTACATGCATGCAAGTATATATTTAGTTTTATAGGAAGCCAACTCTTGGCAAGTTGTAGCTGTCTGTGTCATTTTACCTTTCCCCCAGTAATGTAGGAAAGATCCAGTTTCTCTGGATCCTTGCTGTCATGTGGTATTGCTATTCTTTCTTTATTTTAATCATTCTAAGAAGTATATAATATTATATCATTGTGGTCTTAATTTGTAATTTTGTTAATGACTAAAGATATTGAACATCTCTTCATGAGCTTGTTTTCCAGCCATGTATCTTCTTTGGTGAAATGTCTGTTCATATCTTTTGTTCATTTTCTAAATGAGTTCTTTGTTTTTTACTGTTGTAAGAATGTGTACTGTTTACATTTTTATCACTGATATATGAGATGACCATCTATTTCCCACATGCTATTTCCACTTGGTAATGTTAGAATTCTAAAGTCTCCTAATCTGATGGATGATGGTATTTCATTTTGATTTATGTTACCTTGATTACTGGAGAGGTTTGACTTTTTAAGTGATTATTAGTCTTTTGGCTCTCTTCTCCTGTATATTTCCTTTTTATATTCTTTCACATTTTTCTGTTAAATTATTTGTTCCTTTCCTTATTTATTATATTCTTTATTTCTACAAAAATTTTTGTTCTAATTAATATTTTGCTTAATGTTATATTTGCTTTCTTTGAATTGGTATTTGCCTGGTATATTTTTTCTATCCTTTATTTTACAACCTTCTTTGTATCTCTTAATCTATAAATATTTGGCTCTTGCTTTTAGTTCAAAGCAATGTCAGTAAAAACATCTAACTTGTACAGAGCATTCAAACTCTATACCATGCTAATACTATGCAAGCAGTGTAGTAAACATACATAAATTACATTAATAGATTTATCTAATAGCCCTATTAGGTGGGAATTACTATTGTACAGATTATGAAATTGAAGCACATTTAATAAGTGGTAGAATCAGCATTCAAATTCAGTCTGACTTTAGTTCCTAACTACTATGGGAGAGTACCCACCTTTTAGTAAGAGTTTAATCTGTGTATTTTTATTGTTCTTACTGGCATATTTGGACTTATTTCTGGTATCTAATTTTGTATTTTCTATTTACTACCCCTTCTTTTTATTCTTCCTTTCTTCCTCCCTTCCCTCCTTCCTTCCCTCCCTCCCTCTCCCCATCTCTCTCTCCTTCCCTTCCTTCCTTCCTTCTTTCCTTCCTTCCTTTTTTCCTACCTCCTTTCACTGATTTCTATTCAGTTTCATTTCTCTCTGTTGGTTTGAAAAGCATACATTCTATTATACTTACATGTTTTTAATATGCATACTTATCTTAATGTTATTTACTTGAACTTCTTTGAGAACAAGACAGGGACCTTAGACTATGTTAACTACGAGTTACTTCCATTCATGCAATTTAGTTTCCCCTATTTCTAACTTTCCAATTAGCTATTACTATTTTTCTTTTTTATAGTTTATACTTAAAATTTGATTTATCAATATATGTTTACCAATTACTTTGCTCATCATTAATTTTTGAAGCCCACAACTTACTTCTAGGTTAGTTTCCTTCTTGCTGAAGGATTTCCAAGAGTAGATTCTTCACAGGGAGTCTGAGAATAATAAATTCTTTTAGTCTTCGCCTGTCTAAACATGTCTTTATTCTTTCCTCCCTCTTAAATCTTAGCTTAGCCGAGTATTTAGTTTTAGATTGACAGGTATTTCTTTTGTTTAACCTGTTCATTGAGTTATTTGTTTTGTTTTCAATGTGTCTTTTTCAGTTCTAAAAATTCTATTTGCTTCTCTTTCAAATTTTCTTGTTCTTTAAAATTCATGTCCTGTTCATGTCTGCTAATATCTCTTCCTTTGTTTTTTATTGCTTTAAAAATGTGGACATACATTAAATCCTCTTTCTTGGCATTTAGTTTATCTGCAACTGGGGGTTTTTGGTTGGAGCTTCTGGGGTCTCCAGTTCATGAGGTATCTGGATGTGGTGGCTGGGTTGGCCCGTGCCACACACTGTGAAGTTTCACTTGGTGCACACCAATTTTTTTGTAATGTTTTCAATTTTAGGGTTCCCAACTATGGGAAGAATGTGAATTCTGGCTCCCCACTCATATATGGCACAGACTTGGGGTTCTGATTTCTTGCAGATAACCCCTTTTTCACCCAGAGTTCCAGACAGATGGCCACTTGCTTTTTCATGTCCCTGAGATATGAGGTAGGAGTTTTCTGTTCTGTGTTCCTCTGTCAGGGCAGCTCTTGTCACCTCAGCAAGACCAAGGGGTTTCCCCTTCTGTCCCCTATAGCTCGTTCATGGTTCTGATAAGAACCTTCTTCTGAAAAACTCATGAGTCCTTTGGTTCCACCTCCTACTATGTTCCTACTAGATTTCTGATCTGAGATTTTAAACTTTAATTTTTATAAATTTTCTTTTGAAATGTTTTAATTTTTTAAACAGCATCTCAACGTGTTCAGTATTGGACAGCTTACCATATTTGCTAGCCCACTCGGTTGACCGTTATCTCTCTAAATACTTGTGCTAGTGTGAATAAGAGAGATTACTAGAAGTGAAATTAAGGAGACAGAAGGTATGGACATTTAACATTGGGCAGAACCTGTCAAAGTTTTCACAGTGAGGTCGCACCATCTTACACTGCCTACCTAGTCACAAGAGCTACTTCCTTTCCTCACCATGATAACATTCAGTGCTTGCGATTGTTTCACTCAGTCTCAAGTTTTAAGATTTTAATTAATTTTTAAAGAACATCTGTGTTTTATGAACACAAGGCTTTGATGTGATAACTATAGAGGATGCCTCCCTAACATGCACGAGAGTACTACCATGGCCGGCCCTCAGTAGGACACCCATGAGGAGCCTGAGATGGTGCTGAACCAGCCAGCTCCAGAGGCAGCTGGACAGAGATGCAGAGAACAGACATTTTCTTGTAGAACACCAGGCCTGCTATCCACATTCCCAGGTGATGAGCAGGTGCACTGTCCTCTGTTGAGGGAGAACAGAAGGTGGGTATGTGTGTCTAGGCTGAGTCTGTGTCAGGGGCCCTGGTGTTCTGGTCCTATCAGCCAGAATCCCTGGTAGAGGCTGCCAGGATAAATGTTAGCAAAGGAGTTATCCCTTGTCCTAGAAATAGGCTCTCCATGCCTTGAAATTGAGATTTCCTCCTCTACATTTTTTTTTGTTTGTTTTTTGGGGGTATTGACTTTATTTGGCTCTTCAGACTCAGGGAAAGTGACAGTACTCCATTGGTGTCTCATTCCCCGTGTGGTATTCTGCTTTGAAGAGGAAAGTAACTTTGGCAGCAGAAACGTCTGCCACCAGTACCTGGGTTTTGAGCTCATTTGGCTTCTTAAAGAGCCTTTTGAAATACTCAGGACTGTTTCAGTGTGGAAAAGGCTGTGCTTGTTGGTGGTGGGTCATTACTGGAGGTGTTTTGGATGACCACTTGATGGTACATTGAAGGTGAGCTTGGGAAGAGCAGCTGAACTAATGGCCTTCCTGTCACCTTCCAGCCCCCAGGGCCGGCCTGTGCCTGCCTGCTCCACTGCACTCAGGGTCCTGTTGTTTCCACTTGTCGCTGGCCCTCTCCTGCCTGAGGGCTGGGGTCTTAAGTGTGGGGGGGGGGGGATTCTCAGTTGTTTTCCTAGGAAGGTCATTTTGTGTGTATGTTTATTGTTCTTACACAAACTTTGTTTACTCAAGTCAGGCAGGGGAGAACTCAAATGTTCTATGATGCCAGGGATCAATTCTGCACTTGATTTTTATTAAAAAGTTATAAATGATCAGCTGAAATGAAGTTTGAGGATTTTCTGCTTCTTTTGTTTGTTTATTTCCTTAAAGACAGGATGATATAGTGGAAAGAGCTGGAGATTTAGAGTCAGACTGACCCGAATCCTCATCCAAAACATCACTACATTCTAGCCATGTGACTTCAGAAAGTTACTTAGCTTCACTCATCTTTCCTCATCCTTATGAAATAAGAATACTACCTACCCTGAAGGACCGTTGGGAAGATTTGCAGTGTATTAAAAGACACGTCTGATCTTATTACTGCCTGCCGAAAAATCCTTTAATGTCATCTTGTTATTTCTTTGGATAAATTTAAAAATTTCATTTGTGACTTACAAGACTCAACTCCTCTCTAACCTCATCTGGCGGCTTTCCTCTCATTCTTAGTGTCAGCCAAGTGGCATTCACACTTGTCAAACTCTCTCTTGCCCGCGGGCCTCGGAGCGTGCCCTTCCTCTGCCTGCAAGCTCTGTTCCTCCTCTTGCCTGGGCTAGTTCCTCTCCATTCTTCAGGTCTCAATGCAGACATCACACCTCCCCTGCGAAACCTTCCCAACAGGCTCTGCTCCACTTCATGCCAGTTCGGCCTCCTTTTCAGAAGCCCTCTTTGTCCTGTGCAATTTCCTCTGGGAGCACTCAGGCCTCTGCAGCTGCTATTGTTTAATGTTTGATCCTCCAATAGCTGAAGGGGGTCCACGAGGGCAGGGACAGTGTCTCTCTTGTTTATATATCTACTGAAGAACACAATGCCAATGTATAGTGCTTGATAAGTGTTTGTTAACTGAATGAAGGAAGAAGGACGTAAGCGTATGAGTCATTGCCTGACACTGAATAGGTCCTCAGTAAATGTGGATTCCCTTTCACATATAACGGCTCCCTCTCCTCGTGCAAGTTGTGTGCCTTGATCATGGATAACGGACAACCATCTGTAGCTGATTTGATAACAATAGCAATGTTACCGTGATTCTACCTCATCACGAATCCTCAATACTTAAACTTCAAACATACAGCTGAAGATTTCAAAATAAAAAATGAAAAGAATACAAGTGAAGTACTTTTCAGCCAAATAAGAAGAAGCCAAGATTGTTGCCTAATTACATTTCAGTATGGGCTTATGTTCGTGAAGGTGTCATATGGGTTGGTACTCAACTGTGACATAAAGTATATGGGTTAATACTTTTGTTTCCTGCTGCCTTTGTCTCTTCTATTAAAGACCAAGTGCATCATGGAAAAAGTGCTAAAAATAGAGCCTGCCTGGTTTATGGAGAAGGGTGTTTATGACAGGAATTAGGCAGTTGTTTAGTTTGAGATGTCTGCAACCCCAAATCAGGCTGTATTTTGTGATTTGAATGTCATTCTCAGCCTCATTAATGTCCAGCTCTTCCTTTTTCTTTGAATATGCTTTTTCTGGGGGGAACTGAATTTGTCCTCGCTTTGCAGTCATTGAAACCCACATCGTTTCTAAACAGGGAAGGTCTTGGGAGCTGTACTTTGAGAAGGGGAAAGAGAAAGAGGCACATATATAGGTGCTGGTGGGGGGGGGTTGTGCCCGGAGTAAGGGGTTTGGAGAACCAAGGCTTTGTCTGTCTGTGGCCTGTCCTTCAAGGGAGAGCTTGAGAATCACCTCACATCTAAGCCTTTCCTGACTACCTAAGTCAGTTTGTTCTCTTTCCCTCTGCTTTTGATATACTTTTATCCACGTATCTCTTACCACTTGTTATATTTTAGTAATTTGTTTGCACCTGTCTTTTCTGTTCTAAACTGTGAGATCTTTGGATCCTTGTGGGTAACTTTTGGTGTCCAAGAATTCATGGTTGTTTTTATTAGGAGACTGTAAGAGTCAATAGAATTGATGGGGTCTCTGAGGCCAGTTTATATATTTTTTCAAATATATGTATTTCTTTGTAGGTCATTTCAGTCCTGTCATTCTTGTCCCCTGATCCTTGAGGAAACCAAGGCCTTTAGATAAAAGAGACGTGTTCCGTGAGCTGATTGAACCAACTGTTTTCTTTACTTGCACAAAAATGTTACTGTTTGAATATTGCTTAGCTATATACAAGAAAAGTTTATACATTTATACATATACATACACACACATCTACACCTATATTCTTACATGATCTTCACTGTGTCTGTCTGATATCAGTTTCATTTTTCAGGTGAGGAAACTGAGGCATGGAGACCTTGCCTTGCCTGAGAAGCAAAGATGGGGGAGTCCAGGCTGAGGCTCTGCCAGGTTCAGCCTGCAAGAGCTGTATCTTGATTGACTTACTGTGTGGCAACCCCTTCTTGAGTGGCTTTTCCAGCAATCTGTTTGTTTTTTTTTTGATATATCCTCCCTTCTTCTACCTCTCCATCTTCCACACATGTACATGTACACACATGTTTCTGGTTCACATCTTTTAACCTATTTTTGTTGTCTGGTGTGTGGATAGTTTGTTTATCCATTCCAAATCTACTTCTGAAAGAAATTCCTTCATCTTTTTAAGTCAGTTCGGGATATTCTTATGGTGCAGTGGAACTTTATGGTTTAGTAGACCACTGGCTACATGTGGCTGAGCAATTAAGATGTGGCTCATCTGAATTGAGGGGTGTCATAAGTTACATAATACGTATCAGATTTCACACTTAGCATGAAAAAAGGAATGTAAAATATCTCATGAATAATTTTATATATTGATTACATGTTGAAGTGATAATATTTTGGTTTTATTGGGTTAAGATGTTGTCAAAATTAATTTGACCTGTATCCTCTTACTCTTTTTTAATGTGTCTACTTGAAAAATTAAAATTACATATATGACTCACATTTGTGGCTTGCATGATATTCACATTGATTAGTGCTGGTTTGAACTAGGGGCTTTGGAATCAGATTTGGGTTTGAATCTCTGCTTCACTTAATTAGCTTTGTGGTTTTGGGCAACTTAGTCAGCCTCCCAGGAATCTTTGTTCTTATTTATAAAGTGAACACCAATATTTCCCTCACATGGTTGTCATGAGGATTAAATCGTATTTTGCATATAAAGTGCTGAGCCTAGAACGAGGCATGGGAGCATAGGAGGCTAAAAGTATAGACTTTGGCATTAAGTTTGACAAGATTTTCATCACTGGCTGTACTACTTATACCTTTAGTGGCCTTGGACAAGTTACTCTAGTTCCCTGAGCTTCAGTTTCTTTGCTGTACATGATAATAGTATGTACCTCATACAGTATGAGGATTGAATGCATATGGAAGGGCTTACTAGCTCAGAGTAGAGCATATAGTAAGTACTCAATAAATGATAACCTATGCTGTAATGCCTGGGGTGGGGGGCATCTGCTGGAAACTTTCATGCTGTTAAGTGGTATATGTGGACTCTGGCTTTTTATTTTTATTTCTTCATGACAGTACATATAATCGGAATATGGTTGTGAGATATAACATATTCTCCCTTCTTTCTCATGCTTTTTATAGTATTCTAAGAACATCCTTGACATTCTATTTTTGTCAAGAATTATATTATTATTTGGGTCTTCTTTAGCTTAGCCAGTCACTCATTTCTTTAGGGGGCTTTTGTTAAACACCTACTGTGTGCCAGGTGCTGTGCTAAGGACTGAGTCTATGGTGATGAGAAGACAAACACCCTGAATTCACAGAGCTTACAGTCTAGTGGGAGAGACATCTGTAAACAAGTGAATAGACAGATGCATGTATTATTATAATTTCTGATGAATGCCATAAAAGGAACAAACCTGGTGATATGATAGAATGTAACAGAGGAAGGGGGTGGTAGAGAGCCTTTTTAAGATAGGGTGGTCAGGGAGCACCTCTATGAGGAGATGACACTTAAGCCAAGACCTAAATGTTGACAGCAGCCCATCCATGTAGGGGAGGAACATTTCAAGCTGCTCCAGTGTAGGAAAAGAGCTTTGGTATTTTTGCAGAAAGCCAGTGGGATGGGGTGGTTGGGGAGAGTGTGAAAGACTTAGGTGAAAACATAGATGGGCTTGTAGGTCACTGCAAGAATGTAGGTCTTGTTAGAAGTTCAGTGTGATGAGCTGGGGGTTTTGATCAGGGAAGTGACATCATTGATACAAGCTGCTATGTGATGTATGAATTTGGGGAGGGTCAGAATGGAAGTAAGGAGAGGTTGGGAGGCTACCGCAATGCTGCAGCGAGAGGGAAGGTGACAGGATAGAGTTATAGAAGTAAGCTGAAGGACAGTACCTGGGTCCTGAGTTAAATGTATTTGGACATATAAGCAATAGAACTGTCTGATGGATTAGTTCTAGAGGTTTGAGGGAGATCTGAGGTGTACACCTTTGTGGTACTAGGAGCAAGTGGCATTAAGAGAGTTAAGTAAGGTGAATGTTTCAAGAAGGAAGATGTGTAAAAACCTGTAAAAAGCTACTGAGAGGGTGCTTTAAATCAGGATGGAAGAGTCTGTAGGATGTAACCAGCTTGAGATTGTTGGTGATGTTGACAACCGCTATTCCATTAGAGAGTGGAGGTCACAGTCAGATTGAAGCGTGTGAAACATGTTTGGAGGGGAGAAAGAGAGTTTCAACTACTCTTTCAAAAAGTCTGGCTGTAAAGGGAATGGCGAAAGGAACTTAGCAAGAGAGTAGAGTCATTAATGTCTAAGATAATTATGGAATGATCCTGTGTCCAAGGAGAGATTGATAAAGTAAAAAAGAGAAGGAATCATGGGGTGTGGGATGGAAAGCACTTGAGGAGGGGGAGAAGGGTGAAACAGGGAGGAGGTAGGTGGCTAAGCATAGAGGCCACTTTGCAGGTTTGTGAACCATTGGAAGACACAGGAACTTCTGATTCTATTTTTCAGTGATTCATAAGGTAAAAACATGAGCTAAGAGTGAGGTGCAGCAGAGAACAGCACTTAAGAACTTAGAATGAAATATTATGATCTCTGATCCTCTTCAGCAAAAACCACTTTACATAGTGACTCTCACATGACAGAGGGTTCCAGGGTAAGTATGGTTTGGTCCTGCTTCTTTCCTAATCTATCTAGGTGTGGCTTAGGGACCAGGGTATCTAGTCTTCAGGGAGGCAGACTCTGGCTACTGTGGCTGGTTCTGGACTTTAATTGGGAAGTTCTGGAGAAGGTCCATATGGGGGATGCTGCCTTTGACCAGAAGCTGGCTTCATAAGATGACAGGATGGCATGTTGCCATCATTCAGAGGTTCTATATATATTCTCAAGATTCAGTATACCATAAAAGAAAAATGCTGAATTAGGAAACTGAGCTAGGACTTAAGGTCCAATTTTGTCATTTGCAATATGACTGTGAGCAAACCATTTACCTCCTGGGTTTATTTTCCCAGTATGTAAGTTAAGAAAAATACCAGCCTTCCATCTCATGAGGTTGTGTGAGTCCAGACGATGTATGTTATGTGCTTTGAAAGGTAATTTGGGCCATACAGATTAGTGAAAAGACTTGAAGGCTTGGAGCTGGCAGCCTGGCTTATATTCCCAGCTCTCTGCTTACTCACCCCTGGTATGACTCAGGGTGAGTCACTTCAACTCTTTGAACCTCTATTTTCCCATCTGTAAACCCCCTCACAGGGTGATTATAAGGATTCAAAAATAAAGCAGAAATCTTTGGAAGTAAAAGTGCTAGAAAAATGTGATAGTCTGATTTTCCTATGCTTCATCCAGGGAAAAGCACTAACTCTATTTTCTTCCAGAATCAGTCTTAAAATGAATATTCTTTGGCCTTATCAATTATGGCCTCTAATGAGTACTTCCTGTGAGCAGAGCGCAGGTCTGGGCATTGTAGGGAGACAGGGGGAAGATGAACCGGCGATGTTACACTGAGTAAAGCTGTATCTGTATTTGGGGGTCTCCCACTCTGACAGGCATATAGGACAGACAGAAGTACATTCTGGACGGGCTGCTAGCTCTCTGCCTTTGGAATGTCCACCATACAAAGCTAATCAAATGGAAGAAACTAGAAGCACCTTTTCATACTGATAAGTGACAAAAACAGATGGGGGAGAGGACTGACGGTGCCGTGGTCACCAGGACCACTACACGAGGTCATTCTCTGTCCACATCTGGTGAAGCTGTTTCTCTGCAAAGCTCTCAAAGAATCACCGAGCATCTATCATGGGATAAACTCCTTATGGCTGGACACGAGGTCGGCATCCCATCTCTTTTGACTCTGTACCTAGAGACTTCCTACCTTTGGAGGACACTAACCATTTTCCAAATAATGGTATTCTGAATGACCCCGAGGAAGCTTTTTCTCCTGAGGATGGCAGTTGCAGAGCTTATCAGAGCAGTGCTGTTTATCTGTTGTCCTGGCCTGAATCCATTCCCACACGTACTTCTGAGGAGGAAGGTGGATCGGTCTCATGGGGATCTTCCTCATTAATATGAACAATTAGTCATTTGCCACTGTGCTCTGAAAATACTACTAGAGTCAGATAGTTAACTGGATGCAAAATACTCTCTTAGGGAATTTTTCTTAAGAGTATTGATTTTCTAAAATGAAGAACTCACTCCATGAAATTTCTGTCTTATTTCTGTTTTCCATAGATTTTTGTTGAAGAGTTAATGACAGTGAAATATATAGAATCTCAAGTCAGACTATAAATGCTTGGCCTTACGAGAATCATTTGTAGCCTTTTGCATAAAGATTTGGAAAGAGAACGTGTCACATTTATCTCAGTCAGATATCCTAGCATCCGAATCTACTCCTAGAATGCAGAAATCTTGTGGTTTCGATGTAAGAGGCTGCATCCCAGAGATGGGAAGAGAGAAACTGAGCACCAGTCCCCGGAACCTTCCCTGTCTCACCTGGTGCCTTTCTCAATCACCTTTGAGCCCCTGTTGCAGAATAGCAGCAGGGGGAGAGTCTGTGGTCACCCTGGCATTTTGGAGACACTATTGACTCAGGCCTCACTCAAGCAGGGCCTAATAGTGTCCTGGGAAGCATCAGAATGGGAAATCAGCTAAGAAATAACATGGATTGTATCAAACTGCCACAGGAACAGCTATTTTTCTCTGAAAGGGCACTTCCTCCTGAGGGCTTGTTCTCAAGAACCATGGAGCGCCAGGTGACTTTGGTGTGCAATCAGCAGGTGGCTGCCTACATCTGGATTCTTTTGAGTACTCACTGAATAGTCTTATCATTCAGACTCTATTTTGCAAACATATAATAAACTCCTAAATGATTCATCATCCTTTCTCCTGCTTTTTCCTTGATTGAATGCCCAGCATACCTGCCTTCAATGCTTGTAATTCATCTATATGCCATTGATTTTTTTAAAAAATTAAACTTATTTTGAGATAACTATAGATTCACTTGTGGTTGTAAGAAAGAATACAATGAAATCTCATGTCCTTTTCACTCACTTGCTTCTGATGGTAACTTCCTGCACTATAATTGAACTACAGTTCAATTTCACAACCAAGATGCTGACATTGGTACAGTCAAGATATAGAACATTTCCATCACCCTGAGAATACCTCATGTTGCCTTTTTATAGCCATACTCACTTCCTTCCTACGTCCTCGACAAGTACTAATTTGTTCTCTATTTCTTTCTATATACTTTTTTCATTTACATTGTTATATAAATGGAATCATGCAGAATATTATCTTTGGGGACTATCTTTTTAGTCTCCGGATAGTAATCCAGGTTGTTGCATGTATCAGTAATTTGAGCCTTTTTATTGCTGATCACTATTCTGTGTTATGGCTGCACCACAGTTTAACTATTCATCTATTGAAGGATATTTTGGTTGTTTCCGGTTTTTGACTATTACAAATAAAGCTGCTATAAACATTCACGTACAGGTTTTGTGTGAACATAAGTTTTCATTTTTCTGGGACAAATGCCCGGGAGTGTAATTGCTGGGTCATGTCATAATTGTGTATTTAGTTGTTTAATAAACTATAGAACTCTGTTCTGGAGTGGCTGTATCATTTCATGTTTCTACTAGCAATATATGAGTGATCTAGTTTATCTGCATTCTTACCAGCATTTGAAGTTGTCACAATTTTCTATTTTAGCCATTCTGCTAGGTGTGTAGTGATTGCTCATTGTAGTTTTAATTTGCATTTCTCTAATGGCTCATAATGTTGAACATCTTTTCATGTGTTTATTTGCCATCTGTATATCTTCTTGGGTGAAATGTCCATTTATGACTTTTTCTCATTGGATTTTTTTATTGTTTAGTTATGATATGAGATTATGTGGTATAAATTATATATTCTAGATATAATTTCTTTGTTGAATATGTGGTTTGAAAATATTTTTTCTAAGTCATAGCTTGTCTTTTTTGTCCTTCTTGCAGAGTGAAAGTTTTAAATTTTAATGAGGTCCTGTTTGTCAAGATTTTTTTTGATGGA